>JAVQJL010021286.1:0-114874 GCA_036024295.1 Nannoperca obscura | reverse complement strand
TTATGAATCAAATTTCAAACCCATCCACTATATTTATTAGAAATGTGTGTTTTTTTAAATTACATATGTATTCTACATGATTGCACAGTTCTGTTTGGAACAGCAATATTATGTTATACTTCATATTTACTCATGCACAAGCTGGCGATACTGTAACGTTGTGCATTTTAATTTGGGCTTATTTTAGTGGTCAGTCGCAAATTGAGCTTGCTGTTTCTCCAGTTATGAATCCTCGACGACAGCCATTGCAGTGATCTTGAAGGCTCAATTGTGTAATCATCCCGTGATCTCGATATAACGGAATAATTAAGTCGTGATCTCGAGATAACAAAGCTCGTTTTCTCGAGATAACGGAAAAATTTACTTCCGTAAAATTGCATTGGAGAAAACTATAATTTGAAATTGAATAACTCCATTGAATAACAAAGTGCTGTTTGTTTTTGTGGCTCAGATCCTAATTGGTTTTCAATATGGAAACCGTTATTTCCTTCTGTGTTTTCCCTCAGTGAGACTGGACAGAGAGAGCAAGGACAACCAGTGGCTTGGAGTCACTGTTAAGAGTCAGGGGATTGGAGGGAAAGTGGTGGTAAGTAAAGACAACAGCCTGTAAATGCATCATTGCAGGATGGTCTGTCTTGTGTTTAAAGTAAAACAGTTGTTCTGCTTCTGACCCAGTGATTTGTGAGCATTGAAGGCACAGTTTCTGCTTTGGCACATCTGTTAAGTTGTATTAACTTTAAAACCTTTATGTATGAGCACGGAGACTAGATTTTCAGTCAACAGTATAGAGTCTATTGATATTCAAGACACCCTTAAAAAGAAGTAACAAGCACAGTAAATGATAAAAATGAATGCTTTAAAGCAATTTCCTGTCCCTCACTAGACCTGCGCTCACCTGTATGAGCTCAGGCAACGTGTAAGTCAACCTTCAGAGACTCGTGACCCCATTGGACGCTGCTACGTCCTGAGTGAGGACCTGATAGAGCGAGATGACCTGGATGGAGGGGAGTGGAAGTTCTGCGAGGGCCGCCCGCAGGGACATGATCAGTTTGGCTTCTGTCAGCAAGGCCTGTCAGTCAGTTTCACCCCGGACAACAACTTCATTCTGTTTGGGGCTCCGGGAACATACAACTGGAAAGGTAAGGTGTCTGATTGACCTACAGAAGACTAGATCACGGAAACAAGTCTTTGAAAAGGCAGTTACAGTTGACATGTTACTTCCTGTGGAGAGACTTTGTACCATTATTGTGTTACAGTTTTACTGCTGCATTCATAATTTTTAGGGCACTAGGTGGCAGCAACAGGAAGACAAGCAGGTTTTTTTAATTCTGTGTTTTGGGTTCTATAAATTGAAAACTATATCTTTAAATAATCTGAAGAATTTATGAGTAAATTGTTAGCAAACAACTTCATCCAGGAGACAGGTATAAATATTGAAAGAAAGAAAGAAAGAAATGTAGTAGAACTGTTGTGGAATTAAATTCCCTAGTTTGTCCTGATAACTCCCCTTTTACCTTTATGAGTGCTGCACAGTTAGTGTTCAAAATGTTGACTTTTCTTGGACTTGATGATGATGTTCATTATTGAGTACTGTGGCAATTTGCAGTGTATATAAAACAATATATTAGATGAAATACTGTTACAGGTAATGTGAGCTAGAGAAGAGAGCCAATCCATGTAAACGGTCTAATTAAAACAATACTATTAACAGGACAATACTGTTAGGGATAAAAATATTCTAATTGATTTATAAACCAATCTAGTGATTGGACACAGAAATTATGCAGAGCAGCAATGTGCAGTTAATCAAGGAAAGCACACATTGATCCGATGCAGGAGTCAGTTACTGGTTTGATTTATTTTGTATTGTCATGATCTGCCACATGAGATCAATGCTGTGATTTACTGCATAATCTTCATTTATGTATTATATTATTTATTCACTTTCTACAACATTGAAATGTTACGTCTACTTTGAGTTTGAATGTGTACTGTCAATGGAGGGGTGATAAAACAGCTATAGAAAAATATTGAAATAATGAAACAATTATTACATTTTTAAACACTTTGCCGTTTATATGTGAAATTTAATTTTGTTAAATAATTACCTTTGTTGCACACACGTTGCACATGTATTGTGTCATTTCCTGTTAGTATAAAATAGTAAAGTATGTTTTTCTCTTGCATACTAACTACTAAAACGCTATGGTGGTGATTAGTATGTACATACAGTACTACATACGGCACACAATTGGTGAGTACTTAGTTCAGATTTGGGACATGCTATGTGTGCATGTATTCAACATATTTGTATTCTGATGTCTGCTGTGTGTGAAAGTGTGTTTTCTTGGTACCCTGCTGTGGCTTCACCTGTTTCCCTTCCAGGTGAGATGCGCGTCCAGCTCCTAAACCAGACACTGCTTGACCTCGGTTACTATGACGACGGACCCTATGAGGTGGCAGATCAGAAACAACTTAATGCCCAGCTCATCCCTGTGCCCTACCACAGTTACCTGGGTAGGATTCGCCCTCCCTGCTCACTGTTGCCTGTGCACAGGAGAGAAAGAGAGGGCCGGGGGAGGGCGACACCAGGGCTCGGAATGTACCCCACCATGGCTGCTGTAACCACAAGAGCTAGTAACAGTAGCAACTGCCAAACTGCCTCTAACTGGTTATTCCCTGTGGATTATTTCTGAAAGAGCCTATCTGTGTGTGACTCACAAAGCCCTGAATATGACTCCACCTCATTTCACAGTTTCCCATGTGAATGTGGGTGGACATTTGAAAATGCCCAGAGCTTATTGCAGCCTGACATGAATTCTTAAGATGTCAGTAAAATTTGGAACATATCTGTTTCTTGTGGACATATTTACCAGAAAAATCCACTCAATAACAGTGATGTTATCCTTATTAAAGCCAATGCCCCCTTCTAAAAACAAAGTACAGGACAACATAACTGAGGGTGGTGTACAACCAGTCAGGGTACAGTCTGAGCCTAAAACGTTGTCTCTCCACCAGGTACCCAGTGGTCTTTCAGGAAAAAACCACTGCACCACAAAGACAAATCAATCTATCAATCACAGCCTGTCTCACCTGCACCTCCCTCTCCCCTTTTTCCTCTCTTTTCACTCTTTTCCCCCCCTCACCATTTCACCACCCTATCACACCCTTCCATCACTCCTCCCTCTCTCTCTATCTCTCTCTTTCTTTTCTTGTCTTGGGCCATAGGGCTCTTGTTCATGGCTAGCCCCGTTGAAGATGCACTGCTGTACAAAACTCTGGAGCCCTCCAGCCGGCCCACATCGTTTGAGGATGTAGCTCATAATAGCTACTTAGGTTTGTAGGCGTGAGGTGTTTTTGTTTGGCCTGGACTGGGCTTGTAGTGGAAGTAGTCCCACTCTCTTCTCCGCCTTCCTGTTAATCCTTTCTGCTAATTCCAGTTGGTGTCGACATATATAGATTTAATTAGTGTGTAATCTATGTACTTTTGGGACTGTATCACCTTAACTGTTATAAAGAGACAGCCATCCAAAACGGAAAATGTTCAGTAAAAGTATGATTTAATTAAATTAAATTTTTTGGTATGGATATTTACCACTTTCTGTTACTAGCTGCTGATTTGACAATGGCAAAGAGATGGCTGTCTCTTTGAGTAGCAGCAGGGTGTTTGTCTGTTCTCTCTGTAGTCTGCTGTGTGTTGAGTCAGTCTGTCAGTATGCATGTGTGTTGGTACAAAGCTTTCCAGGTGGTGGTGGTTTTCTTGTCAGTTGTCGTAGTTTTACTAAATTGTAAATTTATAAAATGGTTTTACTAACAAACAAGACTAAAAACTATAGCCATGCGAGCAGTTCTGCCAGGCTATACTTAGGCACAGGAGTGCCTTAAGCTAAATGCAAACATGCTCACAATGACAATGCTAACATGCTGATATAATGATATAACATGAGATATAATGTTTAGTATGTTCACTATCTTAGGTTTGTGTGTTAGCATGCTAACATTAGTTAATTAGCACTAAACACAAAGTACAGCTGAGGATGATGGGAGTGTCATTAGTTTTGCAGGTATTTGATTGGAGACATTTAATTTTTGACCTGATTGTGGCGCCAGAGGACAAGTCAGAGGATCACCTCTGTCATTACGATACATCATCTGGGAACCATGAATTTCTGTATGATATGGTGTTCTGAACCATCTCGTAGATTTAGATTTAGATTTCACTGGATCAATGAAAACATTGTCCTGCTGGTTGAGCTAGAGGAAAAGGCTGGAGATCACCAATGTCAATAGGATCTATCCTCTTGGGACCATGAATGTCTTTACAAAATTTCATGGGGATCCATCAAGTAGTTGTTGACATATTTAAGTCTGGACCAGAGTGGTGGACTAAGGTTGTTTTATTTTTGAATAGATGCCTCGTTATGAATCTTTTGGTATTGAGTATCCATGTGTAACGAACATCCCGTTGTCTTCTCAACAGGACATCATTATTGTGATGTTCCAGTTATTACTTTTCACTAAGTGTGTGAATCAGCCATAAATCTCTTTATTCACATACCTCCAAGCCTGCTTACCCGCCTGCTCTCCATATAGAGCCGTCTCCTTGACAACACTAATTCCCACATGACCTTTTAGCCTTCATTTATTACTCACATGCTTCCATTCATCCTAACCAGATGACATGCCACACCTATGCATGCTTATTTAAATGACAGAGACATATTTTTCCCAACTATCACTGAATCCAGAAATTTCACAGAATTCTTGTTGTTTCCTAAATTATTGTAACATACTTAAATTATATTTTGAGGAGCATGTCTCCATCAAAGCCAAATAATTCCTGTTAACAAGGCCAGGGTTTCAAGTTGAGCAACAAAGGTTGCTCAGGATGTCATTTTCAGGAAAACAAATGTGACAAAATATTGTCTGTACCTGTAATTTGTTACATATACCAGTCCGGTTTAAACATAATTTATGCTCATCATCTTTAGACTTTAGCTTGCTTATTGTGTAAAAAAAAAAAAGATTTATTTAGTTTTAATTTCTCATAACAACTTGAAAGACAAAACAGAAAGAAACAAAATGGAAATGGTAAACAAACAAAAGCATTATTTTAATTATATCAAGCTATTGCCACTGTGGCATGAGGCAATGTAAGTTAAAAATAAATGGGAATCTGAGCTTGGAGAATGTATTGAATAAATTCTGGAATGAAATATAATAAAGTTAATGAATCAATATTATGAATAGATATTTAAGTATATAATGTATAACTGCAAATTGTCTTAGTGAGGATACACCTTTCACAGGAGAATGAGGAGGTTAAAATAAGTGTATGCCATAAAAACAATTACTTATAGACTGATATTATATTTTATACATAAAAAAAACACCAATAAGCAGTACAGACCTATTTCAAATCGTTTCATCACATTATATGAAGTGAAACCAAACATTAAGGTTCAAAGTTCAACTATATTGTCAGTATACAATACATGATTGCACATTGAAATGCAGTTGTAACCCCTCCATGCTACACACACACACACACAAAATGTATAAACAGGTCAAATATTTTAAATTAGAATATAAAAAGTAGCACTGGGGTAAGAAATAAAAGTTACAATTTACAATGAAGATATGCAGGTATGTGTATACATATATACAGTAAAACCATATTAAACAAAATATGTACAATATATGCAGTTTCAGTGTTACATGCAAAGAGGGTAGCAGTGGGAATGAGTGTAGTTTCAGGGTCCCTTTAAAAACCTTTTGCTGCTTTAAGCTTCCATTCCCCAGTTAGTTTAATAGAAACGACCTTGTGTGTTAAAAGCGGAAAGAGTAGCACCTTTGTCCACTTTTTGCTTGTTTTTACAGGACCTGCGATTCAGACTGTTGCATTCCACACCTGCCACCCTGGAGCTGCCCACTGTTTGTCTCTGATGTTGTCTCTCTGCGCATGTTTAGTCAGGTCTAACAAATCCTGGCCCGCCCCCCATGTCCTCATAGATTTTCACACCATCTATCTGCATGTTTTTAAACTGGTAAAGCAAATGCATGTGGTTGCTTCTGCTCAGGTGAAACGTTAGATATCGTGAGCTATTTTTCACAGCTTGATAAGAAAATGTCACAATCTTATTATGAAGCAAACACACACACAGACACAAACCTCCCCCTTCCACTTGTTCACTCCTTTGCTCTATCTGATTTGTATGCATCCTCTCATTCCTTTACATACACACAGACACACACAGAAGAAGACGTACACACTCATACAAAAGAGCAGTTGCTTTAGGTTATAAATCTGATTAACGTCCACCCACTGTGTTTACACACTGCCTTTGCTTGAGGCAACTGATACAGAGCAGCAGCACCATGAATCTCATGAGACATTAGGCAAAGCCCTATACATCTCCCTCTGTTAACAACCAGACCCTTTTTTTTTGCTCTTACCAGTGGACACAACCATTCACTGATGTCCAGCAGTCATCCACAAGCAAACACAGTGAATAGGACATTTACACCCATCATGAATCTGGCATAAAATCAATAGTCACTTAAGGCACACATTTCATTAGCAAGAAGATGAGCAGAACATGCAACACTGAGAGGAGATGATCCTCTGAGCCCAACAGTCAATACTAACCCCCTCACACTTTCCTCCTCCTGCCTCCCATCTTCTTCTTCTTCTTCTTCCAGGGTTTTCTGTGGACTCGGCCATGGGGATAATGAGCCTCAGGGAGCTGACCTTTGTGGCAGGTGCACCTCGGGCCAATCACACTGGGGCAGTGGTGCTGCTGAGGAAAGACAACGTGTACCGGCTGGTGCCGCAGCACATTTTCTGGGGGGAGGAGCTGGCGTCCTCATTTGGGTACTCGGTAGCTACGACGGATCTAAACAAGGATGGGTGAGGAAATGCTGCATGTAAAGTCAGTCTGGATGATCATCACAACATAGATACAGAGGACCAGTGGTGGAAGAAGTATTCAGATCTTCACACATATAAGTAGAAATACCACAATATAAGTACTGCAGTAACAATTTTACTTAAGTAAAACTGTTTTCAGAAACATGTACTTAAGGTTTCAAAAGGAAAAGTGCTTATTAGTTACAAGCCATGACAGTGTTATATTTCCATATAACTGGGGAATTATCATGGATGAATTAACATATTACAGTACTTTACTGTAGCTGGTTGAGGTGGAGCTAATTTAACTGCTGAATATAACAGTATATCATATTTTATAAGTTGATCATATGTTCTATATGTAGAATCTGAAAGGTTACAACAAACTGAAAATAAATGTGTGAAAAGTACAACATTTCCCACTCAAATGTAGTGGAGCAGAAGTATTAAGTAGCAAAAAGTACTCAAGTAAAGTATAAAAAGGATAATAAGTTCTAGGCACCCTCAAAACTCAATTCAATGCTTATATTAAAAAAATTTTTTTAGTATAGTATATTTTTAATTCTCTGTCTCTGTATCCCTTGCTAGCTGGACAGATCTGATTGTTGGAGCCCCTAATTTCTTTGACCGTAAGTCAGAGATTGGTGGCGCTGTGTATGTGTACCTCAACCCCTTTGGTCACTGGGACGATCAGGCTCGGCCCATCCGTCTCAACGGGACCTACGACTCCATGTTTGGAATGACGGTCAGTAACATCGGAGATCTGGACCAGGACGGATACGGAGGTGAGAACGATGGTTTTTCACACAGTTCATCACTGCCTGGCAAAGCTATGGCCCCCAAGGCTTATCTCGTACACTGATAGAAACACTGTAATTGACCCAGTACAATTCAGATGGATATTAGGCACAGAATGTAAAAACACACTAGTTACTGCTGCCATTGTTGTGGGTTACTTGGGCTCAGTTTCACATATAATATAATAATGGAAAGGGACTGATTCTGTTCAATTTCTGCTGCTTTTGTTTAAAATCTATAGGATTTTAATGGTTTTAATCCAGTTAACATCCATTAAATTTTACTTAAACACTATTTGAGCTGTAGCATGTTTCCCACTTGTCCTTTTCATACTGTGGTTTCTGTTTAAAACTATTTAAATGTAATCATTTAATTCAGTGTTTGTTTCTAATAATGTAGAGTTAAAATTGTTTTTAATCTATTCCATATGTGTTCAGATATTGCTGTGGGAGCACCATTTGATGAAGATGGCAAAGTTTTCATCTACAGAGGCTCAGCTGCTGGAATTGAAACAAAACCTGCTCAGGTGAGGCATACGTTTCAGGAATGAGAGAACAGAAGGAAGGAAAAATGGAAGGAGGAATTAAACGGAATAGACCAAACGAAAGGAAGAATACAAGAGTGACTGTCTGGATGAATGATCACTGATCAGTGTTTCTTATCCCATCAGGTACTGGATGGTCGTGACTTTGATGTGAGACGTTTTGGATACTCCATCTCAGGCGGTCTGGATATTGATAATAACCACTACCCAGATATTGCAGTGGGCTCTCTTAATAATTCAGTGGTTCTCTTTAGGTGAGTATTGATTTATTTAAAAACTCAAACTTTAACATGTCAACTTGACAGGAAACACAAAGGCCCATTTTCTAGCTCTGTAACATTAAATCAAATTTTTATTGACAAATCAGAATCAAATTTAAAATCTGAGGAGAAATAAAAGACACAAGCATGCAACAACATACAGCTTGCATGTTTACAATCCATTTTTTATGATTTAGTCATGATTTGTTCTGCCTAACACTTCTCTTGGTGTTTCTGTGTGTCCCAAAGGTCTCGCCCAGTCATCCATGTGATCAGAGAAATATCTATCGACCCTCAATACATTGATCTGGAGCAGCACAACTGCAATGGCAGAGAAGGAGTCTGGTGGGAACTGAAGGATGACTGAGCTAAACCCACATTTAAAAAATAAACCTGTTGCTTTATTTATGTTTGTATCATCTTAATCTATAATACTGTTGTAGTTGTAAAAACCATAAAACTAATTAAGTTTTTCACTCTCCACCTTTTTTAGCGTGGAGGTCAAGGCCTGCTTCACATTCACAGCCCACCCAGATACCTACTCACCACGCATTAGTAAGTCACTCCCATTTTTGTTCTCCTCTCATGTGGGACTTTGTGACAGGAGTCATTTCTATTTACAGTAGAAAGTAACCTTATCTGTGGCATAACATTAGACTTTATTTTGATTAAATCACAGCTGTGTAATACTGTATTCCCTTAGATGGGGGTGTCATATGTTCTGCCCCTGGTGGGCTCTTTAAGTGCTCTCTGTGTGTGTCCTGACATTTCATTTTTCAATCCCTCCATCTCTCATCATACACCGCCCCCGTTTTACTCCCTTCAAGCCCTGGTAGTGCACTTTGAAGCCGACACTGAGCGCAGGAAGTTGGGCCTCCCGCACCGTGTTAACTTCCTGGGACGCAGTTCCCTGGAGCCGGAGTACACTCAGACAGAAGAAGTGGAGCTGCATCAGCAGCGTCACCCTGTGTGCACCACTGCTGTCTTTCAGCTCCATGTAAGTAACTTAAATCAGAAACATCAACTGTAATGTCTTTCTTATTGTGGTGTTAAGATCATAAAATTATTTTTGATTCAGTTTAAGGTATTTGTAAAAAATAATTGGTGGCTCTTGGTCTTGGTTTTTGTCTTTTATTTTATTCTGGCAAAAAAAAACACGGTGCATAAGAGTAAGGATTTAACCTTTAACCTAATATTTTGTCATCCATTAATATATTTTATTACCTCTGTCCATGCAGGAGAGCATCCGCGACAAACTGCGTCCCATCTCATTGGCAATAACCCACACTATCAAGCCTGTGCCACCACGCAGACACTCAGGTGCCAAGAGGCTGGAGAAACTGGCGCCTGTACTGAGTGTTTCCCCCTCTAATACACTGCACACTGAGGTCTGTAACAAAAAGGAAGCACAAGTATTTTATGGTCAGGATTCATTTTAACTATGTAAACAAGTCGAGCTTTATGAAACACTTCCCATCAACAGTTTTTTTCTGCAGTAATTCGTGCTTGTCATGATTATTTAAAGCCAAAAATATGACATATAAAATCTATCTAAATAAAAAATGTATTTGAATAAACAACATGGAGTCTCAGAATGAGATATTTGTTGAAATACGAAGATTCAAAATGGTGTAAACTCTGGATTGCGTGGTTTGATTCTGTTGTTAAAATGTGGTTACTTCACATGCACCTCAGTAAAATACAGTCCTTCCAGAGAAGATCCTTTACACTCAAGCACAATAAACTGAGATGTTATTGAGTCAGCATCTTCTCCTGGTGCCTTATGCTGATTCACCATCCTACCTTCTCACACACATCCACTGGCTGTATCCATGGTTTTTCTTCCATGCAGGTTTTCTAGGTTAAACCCCTAATATCTGCTGCTTAATGGGTATTTTAAGCATATTGATTGAGAGAAGTGTGTAGCTGTGACAACATGATTGATTAATCTGTTGATTATTTTCTTGATTAATCTATAAAATGAAAATCTATTAAAAGAGAAAAATGCCTGTTACAATATCCCAGAGCCCAAAGTGACGCCTTCAAATGTCTTGTTTTGTCTGACCAATAGTCCAAAACCAAAATAAATTAAACTTACTATCATAGAAGATGAAGAAACCCAGAAAGAAAATCACATTTAAGTTAATTTCTGGTACTTTTGCAAAAAAAAATAACTTAGTTGCTAATTCATTTTTAGTTGATCAACTAATCGATTAATTGTTTCAGCTCGAAATGCAGTCAAAATTTTTTGTTAAAGAAACACATTTCAGCACACACCATGCTACACTGTATTAAAAACCTGAAAGTAGATGTAGCACATGCTTTGAGATTTAAACAAAAGCATTTCCCATCTGTCTCGTATTCCCTCTCAAGGTGAACTTTCTGCGAGAAGGATGTGGCAGCGACAAAATCTGCCAGAGCAACTTGAAGCTGAGTTACCAGTTTGGAACACGACCCCTGACCTCTGACCTCTTCACCCCTCTGCCAGTGTTAGTATCTGAGCTAGTGGCCTTGATGATGTCAGGTGTTGTCCTATACCCCAACACAAACAATTATGTGTATGCAGTGGTAATCATTTTGAGTTTACCATAAATAAAACACGTGTTAAAACAATGTTTTATTTTTCAAAATTCACTTAATTCTTAATTTCACCTTTCATCAATGTGTATTTTGGTACCTGTGATAATAAGGTTCCAATGCTAAAGTATGTTTAAGTTGATACATATGGTTGTATCATTGGCTGATAAATCATTTACTAGTTCATTTATAAGCCTTTTGAACAACCTGGTTGCCAGGTTGTGAAAAGTCCCTTTGGCTGGTTATATATCATGGTTTATATACCATCATGTCTTATAGAATAAAACCATGTGAGGTTCCTTATCTAACAATATCTTAAAAATCAGACTAGTGCAATGATATGTTGAAGTATTTATGGATAACTGTAAATGTGTGTTTTCCATCTCAATTCCCCAACTGTCTTCTTTCCCTTCATGCAGAGATGAGGATGATGTGCAGGTGTTCTCGCTCTCAGAACAGCGGTTGGTGGTGCTGGAGATCACTGTCACCAACATGCCCTCTGACCCTCTGCACCCCGAGGAGGATGGAGACGACGCCCACGCAGCTCAGCTGCTTATCACTCTTCCAAACACTCTGTCGTATGCCGGCTCCAGGGTCCCACCACAGGCATGTGGGCTCAAACAAGAACAGATCAAGTCTTGTAGTGGTTGATTCCTATACTAGAAATGTGTCTGTTTGGATTTCTGTTGCTGATGGTGTTTGTTTGATATCCTGACTGTAGATGAGATGCCAAGCGAACCAGAATGGCTCCCAAATTGAATGTGACCTGGGAAACCCTGTGAAACGAAACACTAAGGTAAAGAAAGATTATATAAACTGTGAAATCATTTCATACACTTTTCTACATTTTGATATTTCTTTCCTACAGTGAAACTAAATCAACATAATTTGCCACTAGCCATATCTTCATCAGCATTGAATGTAATTATTTTGCTTTTTCACTTGTCAATTTACGTGTTGCTCTTTCAGCTAAAATTCTCCATCAACTTGAGCACATCTAATATCACAATCGAGACCACTGAGTTGACAGCAGATCTCTTACTTACAACGTAAGCCCTCTACATATTTTCCTGACAATTTTAAAGTCAAATTATGCCATGATGGACCTTCTTCTTATTTCACTCACATCAAGCTTTGATTAATGTATTTGGTTGTAGATGTTTGACTTGTTCAGACCAAATAATCCTTTTGATCGCAGTTTTTGTTCATGGTTTTGTCCTCAGCATCAGTGAGCAGCCTGACTTGGCACCAGTCACAGCTTTTGCTAAAGTTGTGATAGAGCTCCCTCTGTCTGTCAGTGGGTGAGTGAAACCTTCACGGCTTCTCCAGCAATGTTTGTGTCTCAGAAAGGCTGCTTTATTGTAGGTTAAGTTTTTAAACCCTTAACATAAACATTTCCCCTTGTTTTTCCCTTTACCATTAAGCTTGTTAAAATCAAGTTATTCCACGCTATCTTGACAGTATCAGATACACTGACCTGTTCCAGCTCTTCACTGACCCTGTATGATGCTAAACTGAGATATTACGTACATCAAATACATAACATTTAACCTGACATATTTGGTATCTTTGGAAACTTTGTGAGAATAAACAATGTATGTGCATGTGTTTGTGATGAATAAATAAAGACAACAAAGTTTGCTTGCTCTGTAGCAGTTATGAGAGACATTCTATAATGCCATGCTTGCTTGTGGGTTTATTAAGCAGTGCAGATAGCTATATGAAGCTGTGTGAGTGTGTATCCAGCTGTCTGACCCACTGATGCAATCCTGTTTTACTGTAGGCTTGCTCGTCCTCACCAGCTGTTCTTTAGCGGGACAGTGAAGGGAGAGAGTGCCATGACCAGTCTGGAGGACATCGGGAGCCCTGTGGATTTTGAGTTTGTGGTGAGGATCAACTGTGTGTGTGTGTGTGTGTGTGTTTGTGTGTGTGCAGGATCCTCATGTGCGGGTCTTTTCCCCTGTATGAGAGTTTTGATTGCCATATGGACACAAGTGAACACTGTTAATCATCACAGTTTCTTCATATATATTTATGTCAGGTCGCTAATCCTGGACAAGCTCTGCAGACGCTTGGCTCAGCCTTCCTCAACATCATGTGGCCTTATGAGCTTGCCAATGAGAAATGGCTCCTATATCCCACCAGCTTGAAGTTTGAAGGTCACCCAGACACACACTGCACCCCAACAGGGGCCTTGAATCCTTTAAAGCTACACAGCTCTTCACCCGCAGAGCTTCCGCAGCCTGTCAATCGCGTGGTAAGCAGAGCAGATTGGTAGTAAATCTTATTTTATCACACATTTTTTCATGGCTCTAAATTCTTCTCAGTCTGCATCCACCTATATGGCAACACAGAAGGTGTGGTCGACTGATATTCTTTGGCCTAGAAGGATCCTAAAGGTAGATAAAGGCATCTCAGTGGGAACCATGATAGGTGTTGGTTAAATTATTTGAATGCTAAGGAACACAGCTACTTCTTAGAATCTTCCACCCAGTTCAAAGAAAAATGGTTAAAAAAGTATCTACTTACAATGTTATGTCATGTCCACACTGACAATGTTATACCTGCTGTTAAGCATAAATCAACCATTTTTAGGGACTGATTGTTCTCTGCCTGTATGAATGTGTCACTTACAGCGAACACGCCGTTCCCACCCAGGGGAAGAAGGTCAAGTAATGACAAAAGGCAGCATGGGGCGAACCACCCCAGCTGTGGCAGCTTCGGAGAGACGCAAGTCGCTCAAACTGGTAAGAGGAAAAAGAAGAGAGAAGGCGAGAGGAGAGATTGAGAGAGAGAGCAGACTGAAACACACAGGAAATGAGGAGGAAAAATGAGAGGAAATAATGCATATCAATGATTTTATTGAGTTCCTGCTACTATATATAAATGCTACTAAACACACCTAAAAGTAGATGCACAAAAGAAATCATGCATGCTTTGTTACTATAGTTTTTCACTAGTTTGGTAGATCCTTGTGTCTCCAGTTCATACGAAAAGAGTACCTGAGAGTGATCCGCTGTCATTTCTTCCTCCAGGATTGTCTCTTGGGGTCAGCACGCTGTGTCCTGTTTCAGTGTCCCCTCCACAGCTTCTCTGGTCAGGCTGTCCTCAAGATCCACGCCAGGCTGTGGAACAGCAGTTTCATAGAGGTAAAAACAATCCTGTCATCATGACATCACCACCTTATTGCACATTACTCTTCATCTCAGCTTCAGTCCAGCTGTTACAGCTGCTGCTGGTACTCACATTGATCTAATGCAAGTGAATGAATGGTGTTTGCTATTTCCACAAAAATCTTAATGAAATGTAATAACTATTGTTCTTATTGTAGTAAAATGAAATAGAGGCATGAATGCTGCATGGTTAATATGGCATTTTTGCCCAATGACGCCAAAAGAAAACTGCCGACCCAACCCAACCAAAGTTTTCTTTATTGTTCCTCTCTCTGTCTGTCAGGAGTTTTCAACAGTCAGTGCTCTGGAGCTACTGGTTAGAGCAAACATCACTGTGAAGTCCAGCATCAAACACCTGATTCTCAAGGACGCTGCCGCACAGGTACTCAGCACACTGAACATGTATCCTCAAAAACACTGTTTTGTTACAGTGTCTGTTAGTGTTGACGTCAAATGTCTTTTTGCTAGGTTTTATTATATATAAAACATTAGGCATATAAATTGACAGCAACTTTTACATAACATTAAATGCCAATCTGCACATTTCAAAACTCTTTTTAAATATATCTGTTATCATTACCGGCATGTGTGATCGAGGTCTGACTCGCTTATTAATTCACTACCTCAAGCAGTTTTTTTTCTTTGAAGTTAGTATTTTGATTGCATTCTCCCTTCCTCTCCAGGTTCCAGTGATGATCTATCCTGAACCTGGTCTCACTGACCAGTACTGGATCCCCTGGTGGATTATCCTCATAGCCGTCCTGGCAGGCATCCTGCTTCTGACTCTACTGGTCTGCATACTGTGGAAGGTAAAACACACACATACACACACACACACACACACACACACACACACACACACACACACACACACACGTGGAAAAAGGTGGAAAACATAAACACTTTTTGTCAAACATAAAGATTCAATGGCCTAGACATAAGAGGTCCTTATAGTTTCACTGACTTCATCCCTGTTATCTCACCGACCATTATTACCCTGGCGTTTTCTCATCGATTTCCATGGTAGTCCAATATTTCTGTCCGCTTTGGTCTGTTCTGTCCTATAATCAGTTTATTCCTACTATCTCACTCATCTGTTCCTTTCCTCTTGTGTATTTCTGTGTGTCACCCCTTTGGTTTTGTGTCCTTTCAATTCCATCTGGGAACTCTCTATCCCTACATTACCCTTTATTTTTAATTTTCCTTTGTTTTCCCCCATGTTTTACTCCCCCCATGTTTTATTTTCCTGTTGCTGCCCAGTGTGGGTTCTTCAAACGCGGCGAGAGGCGCCGACACTATGAGACGGAGTACTACCAAGCCCATTTGGGGGTCCAACCCTCGGAGGTGGAGAAGCAGGCATCAGAACTATAAAATAAAGACTTTTTCACTCTGGCCTGCTCTCCCCTCCTCCTCTCCCTCCAAGCGGTAAAAATACTCACCGACAATCGCTTTGTTCCTCTTGGCTGGTGGTGTTACAGTATGAAATATTGGCACATTTTGGCACTTCATCCAACTGCTACAATAATGTGTGTTTTAGTTGATAGGTTTGTTAAGCTCCCCCCCCCCCCCCAGGTTACTGTTGCTATGCTTAGCAAGCATTCCTTCCTCTCAGGGCACATTTACTTGTTTTGACTGGACTTTACAACTATTAAACTATTAAACAATACAATCAAAACTTCCATAAAGTAATGGTCAGATTATCATGAAGTAACCAAAGACTACATTGTAACTACTCAGAATAATGTACAACTTTACTTGAGGGGTTGCACAAACAGAGTAAGTTATTAAGTAATTAGTAATGAATGAGTGGCTACTAGTTCAGAGCTAATCAGGAGCGACTTCATTACCTAATGATTTAATAATATAGTATATCCCAGTCTGTAACTCATCATTATCTACTATATTCAGTAGTCCTCAATTTGTAGTTATTCAGGAACAACTCATTCACAATGTATTAATCATGGTTGGTTCCTTAGTAACCACTCACATTTCTGTGTACTATATTGTAAAGTGCTACCCCTTTATTTAGCATTGTTTTGCCTTTTTAATCTGTGCCTATTAAACACCATCCAGCCATCTCTCATTCAGGGCTTTCACAATTCTGCTGTGCTGTGTGTTGTGCCTCTGCTGTTGACGTTACACTTTAATTATCTATACTTGTTCATTCTGGCACTGGTCTACAAAGACTATTTATTCTCCTAATGTGCTTGTCATGCGCTTTTCAATCTATCAATCATGTCTTTTTCAGGTGCCAGAATCAACATGTTATTAATATCAGTGGCTGTTTTTGTTGATGTTGATGTGTGCATTTTTCTTAATGGCACTTTGGCAGCGTGTTGGTGTGTCAATCAAGGGCACATAAGACTGATACTGAAGTAGAAATGTGGAGCATGCGGATGTGCTTTTTGGGTGGATGTTCCTTTTTTTTAAGAAGTCACCTTGACTGCACAAGGTTAACAGATAATCACGTTTTCTTCTCATCTGTCTGAGATGAACTAGAAGACATTACTTTAATATCTCCTACAAGGCATGATTTTGGAAAGTTGATCATTTTATCTACTGAAATAATGGAAAACAAATCCAGGTGACTTGCAATCACATTCTTATATATGACATCAATTAATTCTTAGTTTTTTCTTTCCTTTCTGGCCCTCCATCCCTCTCTCCCTTTCTACCTCTACCTGCACTCTCACCTACTTTCTTTCTTTTATTCCTGTGCTGGCAGTGTGGCTTCTTCCAGCGGGCCCACTACAAAGACAAATTGCCTCAGTACCACGCAGTGAAGATTCCTCGTGAGGACCGGCCACAGTTCCAGACTGAGAAGTCAGGAGTTATCCATAAAAAGGAATGGGCCACGCACTGGAGTGACGGGACCTCGTAACTCTCTTGAAAGCCCTGACTGACTGAATTAATTCAAATCTCCATGTGTGGCACTCATTCTGTCTTTGGAACTAATGGACTAAAAAAAGTGCACATAGACTGAGATCATGACATCTTGTGCACACTGTACTGTGTCAGTACTTATATATTGGTGGCCTGTTACACTGTAACTAGAACTATATTCTCCCACACTTTAGCCCGCTGATGGCTGGCCTCTGATAGTCTGTTTATACTGTTCATCTATGTCAGTGTTTTACAGTAAATACTGAAGGCCAGCAACAATATTAAAACCAGTCTAGCTGCTCAATATGTTTTACAGCCTGCAGAAGAAGCGCTGATGCTCACATGGACTTCACTGTCTGTCTTCACTTTTGACTGGCAGATCAAAGGAGGACAGAAAATCACAACGCAAAGACATGCATGAATGCACAAATATACTGTGTAATATTAGACGCATACAGACACACTGGACATTGTTGATAAAGAAGCCACTGCTCGTGACAAAGACTACTTTTTGCCTTAACTA
Organism: Nannoperca obscura; assembly: GCA_036024295.1. Lineage (NCBI taxonomy): Eukaryota > Metazoa > Chordata > Actinopteri > Centrarchiformes > Percichthyidae > Nannoperca > Nannoperca obscura. The sequence goes on along the minus strand of JAVQJL010021286.1, from coordinate 97,206 downwards.
CTGTAAGATTGACAACTGATATGGGCAATGAAAATATTGCATTTTTTAAAATTATGTCGAATTATGTTTTGGGATTTCCTTTTAGTTAGCAATGGTAAACATTGGGAAAGTGTCAGTATGCAAGAAGATGTTGCAAAACACTGAATATGTTGCTGCCTTGGCTTGCTGATTGCTCTGGCTTGGCTGAAAAAGCCATTAAATAAACTCACCTGGTGGTTTTTTGTATATCCTTATTCAAAGAAAAGAATAACTTTTCATTTTTTATTAATATGTCAGTTAAATGTACTGTACATCAATAGTTTATTACCTGAGTGAACTTGAATAAGAACAAGAAAACCATAATGCAGCTTATGATGGCCATGGCCATAGCACTGTTATCTCATGAAAACCAAATTTGTAAGAAAAATGAAACAATAATCAAAATATGTTCTGCCTGTTAGCATTTACCTTTCTGAGCCAAACATAGATTTTTGAATGGATGTCCTGGCTCATAAGGTCATTCATTTTCCCAGTGTATAAAAGGACTGTGTGAAAATGTGGTCTCAAATTAAAACCTTTAATACTAGTTTAAGTAGATATGTCAAAATTATGAGGATTTCAAGCAACACCTCCTTTTTTATTGAGATGTAAAAATATTTCACCAGGAGATATTAATAGTGTTCAAACTTTTAAGTTGGATTATATTAAACTGCTACACTCATACTGTTCCTGTTAATGTCCTCCAGTCATACTAACCTGGTTAAGATAGTTTTCAGTACTGTTCAGTTTAAGTTTCAATACAATTTCAGTACTGACATTTGTAACTGCATACAAGTGCCTTATGGTAAATGTAGCAGGTTTTGAGCTTGAGAACAGAAGGCAACTTAAAGCATCTGATGCACACTTGTGGACACATACACATCCCTCCAACGCGTACACAACATAAAGAGAGGAGAATATGTCGGCAAGGCCAGACAAACTTTCTCTGGATCTAATTTGGGTGGATGAAGTGGCTGTAAAGCATGAAGAGCCAGCTTGTTTTTATTATTAGGTATTGCTGGACAATCTTGTATTAGCTGCATGAAGCTCCTATTCCTGTTTGGACCCCCCACACCCTTTTTTTTCTTTGTCATGTCATGATGTTTTATTTATTTTATGTTTGGCTGCACTGTTTTAACATTGTAAATACAATAAAAGAAAACAAAATAAACCCTTCAGACAACGTGACATGTGTTATGGCTGCGTGACATGTGCACTGCACTGTTGTCTCACAGCAAGAAGGTCAGGTGGCTCAGTGGCCTTTCTGTGTAGAGTTTGCAAGTTCTCCCCATGTTCACTAGGGGTTTCCTCCATGAATCATAAAAAAACCCCATGGAAAAAACATGCAAGAAGAACGGTCCCTGACCGTGACAGGGCATGAACACTTGGACTTGGTCCCCAGTCGCCGCATGAATGGCTGTCCCCCGGAGGAAGGTCGACTGGATGGGTTAAAGGCAGAGGACAAATTTTAAAAAATGTGTGCAAAAATTGCACGTGCATGTGTTTGCAGTGTGTATCACGTGTGGCCATTAAAAAGGGGCCTCTTAATCTTCTCTATTAGCCAGTAGTACAGATGTTACTAGCTAGCCTGCAGTATTTGATTTCAACCTGCAGTTTACTCAGCAAACACCAGATGGAGGCAAAAGTCTGAAAACTGAAATGTTAAGAACTGTAAAATGAATCTACAATATGTAAATGTTACCATTTTAAGTATGAAACAACAACGATTACAAGACAACTTGTAATGAATATATTTGCATTTTTTTGCTCCTAATTAACATGGTAATGTTGCTCATAACATTGTAGTGTGGCTTAAAAATGATGGAAGGCATATTGCACCACAAGGACAAAGATTATTGGTACATAAACATTTGTTTTACAAAACCTTTGCTTTGAATGTACATCCTCTTGGAGAAGCAATTGTTTTATTTCTGTGGGATACAATATGTAGTGTATACATAGTGATTTTGTTAACTAATAATACATAGGATACATACAAATCCAGGACCTTAGCCTGTGCTCTGGTTAAAAAAAAAAAAACAGTTCAGCTATTTATTGTTTGATGTCAGACTGACCTGAGCTTTAAATCCTTTAGCTCATTCTCTGCTCTAACGGGCTACTAGCAGGGAGATGATTGAAATTGGTTCATATATGGTTCTTTTCCTTTAGGTCCAGTTAAAATCCTCGCAGCTACATACAGCGGAACCAGTGGCCGATTTGAGAGAGAGAGATGTTCGGCTTTGCAGCAGAGTAAAAAAAATCTTTGGGATATATATCGTAGATGACCTCTGGGGAGTGTATGAATATACACCAATCAGTCATAACATTATTACCGCCTGCCTAATATTGTGTAGGTCCCTCTTTTGGTCCAAAAACAGCCCCGACTAGTCAAGGCATGGATTCCATTAGACCTTTGAAGGTGTGCTGTGGTATCTGGTACCAAGATGTTAGCAGCAGATCCTTTAAGTCCTGTAAGTTGCAAGGTGGGGCCTCCATGGATTGGACCTGTTTGTCCCGCACATCCCAAAGTGCAACAATGTTTAGGTGGGTGCTATGTGTCAAAGTAATATCCACATGAATGCGAAGACCAACGGTGGACACGGGTCAACATGGGCACCCTGACTGTTCTGCGGTTATGCAGACCCATACGCAACAAACTGTGATGCACTGTGTTCTGACTTCTTTTTTATCAAAACCAGCATTAACCTTTTCAGCAATTTGAGCTACAGTAGCTCTTCTGTTGGAAGACCACAAGGGCCATTCTTGTCTCCCCTTGTGTATCAATGAGCCTTGGCTGCCCCTGACCTTGTCGCCAGGTTACCAGTTCTCCTTGCTTGGACCACTGCAGACCAAGAGATGCAGTTTTGGAGATGCTCTGACACAGTCGTCTAACCATCACAATTTGGCCCTTGTCAAAGTCGCTCATATCCTTAAACTTGCCCAGTTTTCCTGCTTCCAAACCATCAACTGTGAGGACAAAATGTTTACTTGCTGCCTAATATATCTCACCCACTGTCAGTGGCTGATCGGTGTATTTCTCAACTGTACAATAGAAGAATATGAAACTCTTTAGCACATGTCTATAAGTTTGGTCTGGGTTTTTAGCCCACAGCATTATGTTTGAAGACACTTTTTAGATCATTCAGATGTATGGGAAATATTTATAATATCAAAATATTTTTGTTATTGAAACTGTAACCATATTTAGGCAGCTCTTTTATACGAAATGTAATCTAAATAATGAATTAGAAATTAGAAGAAAAAAAACAACAACTGGGGATTTAGTTATGGTAACTGAAAATGTTTGAGTGATATTTTATCAGACCTGAACCAATCAATACCCACCTACTGTGTGATCATGGTAATCATGTAAAACTCAAAGCAAACAAATTAAAACTGAATAATGTACTAATGTACTATACAATTAGGTTTATTTGTACAATCTACTGCAATTCAATACAATCTGCCATAGATTCTACTTTTACAAAGCTCATAATGAATATGTTAATTACTAAGGTCATAGTTAAAGGTGGTGTTGTACTGGACTACATTAAATTGAGAGGTGTCTAATGTTGTTGTCCTGCCTAGTTACATACATGAAGAGGGTAGAATATTAGAAACACCTCTCTGTATTGTATATTGCAGTCCAGTACAATACATCACAAATTACGACCCTCAGTGCTAAAATATATAATTGAATAAAAACATCTATGACAATGTCACCAACAACTAAACATTATAGGCATCATAAAATTGCATCTTTATGGCAGGACTGTGTTAAATCGCATCAGTCTGACAGGTGTACCTAATAAAGTGGCCGCTGAGTGTAACCTGTTTAAAAAATAACTTAATCTTAAGCAAAACAGCATAGACTAAACATAAATGTTACTTTTTATTATCACATCCGAGTGAGTGAATTAGATTCTCTCTTATCCAAAAGCTTATGATCTTATTATAGTAATGAAAACTAATTCCCCTTAGATTCCTTCAGATGTCATTCCGGTTGTCATGGCAGTTAAACACAGACAGTTAGACTGTGTGTGTGTGTGCGTGTGTGTGCGTGTGTGTGCTGCAGTTTAAGCGGATTGTCACCCATTAGGCACTTTGATGATCCAAGTCTGTTCATCTCTCCCCCAGTATTGGGGAAATGACAAATTATTACTCACCCACCCACCCACACAAACACACGCACACACACACACACACACACACAAACTGAAACAAAGACAGAGACAGGGTGAATACACATGGCACTAACAAAGAGAGTGTCACTCTCACAAATCAAGTCAAAAGTTATTTTTTTTAAATTAAGAAAATGAAGAGAGGTGACATTTAACAAATGATGGGCTTTTATTCCAAGACACTCTTTCCTTTGGGAGAAGCTTCTTTCTGAAATCCCTTCATCAGCACGTTAAGAAAAAACTCATAAAATTGTCTCTTCTACTGTGTAAGCAAAGGTTTTGATGACCTATACTGAACCATAGTGCGCTTTACATTCTTGCCGATAATCATTTGGAGAGAGTATATGTGAAGCATTTTCAGTGAAACGTCTGTATGGTCCCCTTAATGAATTTTAAAGCATGAAAAAAATGAACCATTTTCCTGAATATTTAATTTACACGTTATCTTGAACATGATCTTGGAAAATTCAGCCTATAATTGCAAACTGATCCCTAATCTGAAAATAAAGATCCACAACATTCATCTGAAACACCATTAAGATACAAACTCTGAGGTTAATTCTCCACTGATGAATGAATCAGTGACATTACTATAAACCCTGAGGTGTGAGCTGATATTGTACATATATCCTCTAGTTTAGAAACATGAGCTCTGGAGCAAAAACAAAACAAAAAACAAATAAGCAGTAAATGTGTCCCTCTCTTGCGTATTTCTTTTGTGTTTTTTTGTTGTTGTTCTGCTTTTAAGACTTTTTAAGGTTAATTACTTTGTTGCTTAAGATCAGTAAAACTGTCCGGACTAAACTGCTGAATTTTGACGCATGATTTAGTGGGTAATGAGTGTTCTCACATATTGTCTATTTGCACATGTAGTGCGGACTACAGGACAACAGGGACTGGTGGATCAGAGTCCATTTGCAGGGATTTATCTGTTTAATAACTGGGAGAGTTGTGTTGCGCTACCCTAAGGGCCACATAATAAGGCACTCTGTTGCTCAGTCATCACTAATGCCGTGATCCTGCTAAATGGACCTGATTAAGTCTCACATTAGGGGCTTGTTCTTCCTCCATCCTGTCCCCTGTTCCCCTTTGTACAGTAGCATCTTTCTCCAGCTCTCCTGGGGAACATGAGGTGTATATAAGACCCGGCGACGATGTTACCACCACCACACAAACAGGACCCTTAACCCTGAGCAGGACGAGTCTTTCCTCTGTTCTTTGGAAGCCGAGCCTTTGAAGTCAACAGGTGGAATCAGGACATCCAAAATCGTTCCTCCATTTTCATCAGCATTCATCTGACCTTCCCCTCCAGTTTGAGACCATGGACACAGCTGTGGTGGTGACTTTTCTGGCTTTGGTTCTGGCGATGGATGGCGTCAGTCAGGCTCTTCACATCCAAAGCAGTCTGGACAAAAATGACATCCTGCCAGCCTCAGAGGAGAACATGGTCGACCACCTGCTGGGGCTGGTGAGACAACAAACCACTCACAAACTTCATTTCAAGTATTGATCATACCTCTGCTCTTTGATTTATCTGTAGCTGTGGCAAAGAGAAGATATATATAAGGCCATTTACGTGTGTTTTCTGCCATATAATTCATCTTACATCCATTTTTCAAAATTCTTTTTGGCATCTAAAAATATACATTTTATTCCAAAACATTTCTCAGGCACACATGGTTATGTGTTAAAATATACGGTCTGTCTCTAGGCAGAATGCTTTGCCACATCAGAATGAATTAAAAATTCTGTGCACAACCAGAAGTCCTGCCAACATTTTCAAGGAAGTCTGTCACTCCATGTGACAAAGTATGCAAATGGGATTTGTGCCCTTTCATAAAGTGAGACAAGCTAAATCACACAACCCATTTAGAGTTCAGATAGTGCTCCTCATGCAATAGTGTGAAATACACTAATATATTCTGGGGTCAAGAGACAGTCAGAGCAGGATAGATAAGGAGGATTCAAATCATGAGGAAAAATGTTTGTCATGGGAAGGTTTTCCCACTGTGGCATGCATAGACGGGGTTTTTTTGCATGAAGACAAGAGTGGATGGATATTTGGGTGGGCATGAGGTACGTTTGTTTGCCTTTGCACACAGATATCTACATCTTAAGGTCCCTTGCCACAGCAGGACCAACTAGCTGCAGTTCCAACCCCCAGGGTTTGTTTGATTTGACTGCAGTTAGAGCTCCTGATGTTCCTGAGATATTTTTGGGGAGGGTTTTTTTTATATACAAAAACAGAATACACGCTTTTTGATACCTGGCCTTGCATTTGTTTTTGTGTATGGCGTTGTGCTCCAGGAGAGTGAAAACACAGAGAACGGCATTGATGATCGTCTGCTAACAGCAGTGCTGAGAGCTCTGCTGCTTGGATCTCAGAGAGAAACCAGGAACTCTGTCCTCCATCAGCCGCAGAGGTCAGTGCCATTACAGAGCCTGTATTTATCACACACATACAGCACACACAAAAACAATCACACAAGAAATAAGTAATCTATAAAATTCTACCATTTCAACTTTGTGTTTAGCAGTTTCCTATCAAGTATTCAACGAAGGTAGAGTAGGTTCACTCATGTACGTTTGGGTAAAAACAACACTTGCTGTATGGTCCAGTGCCACATTAGGATCACATGAGGAATTTCAGAAATGAACACATCATATGTGGCACTTTTATAACTCACAAGAGCCATACAGATAGTGCTGCAATGAATTATTATTTTTTATTCAATTTGGTCTGTAAAACAGCAATAAACAGCAAGAAATGCTCATCCCAATTTCATGGAGCTCAAGGTTGGTCCGACCAACAATGCGAAAGACAAATATATTCAGTTAACTATAATGTAAGACAAACATTTTCACATTTTAAAAGCTGGAATAAGAGATGTTTTGGCATTTTGACATAAACAACCACAAAATAGTTAGTTAGTTGTAACAACTATCCAATTTTTACCATGTGTACCATTTCTAGTATTATTATTAGTATACATTCTTAGTAAAGCTTGTTTCAAAAGCCAACTGCCTCTCTCCTTGAAAAAAATGATAGGATGTTTTTTTAACTGAAATCGTTGTCTCATTCTTGAGGGTTTAAACATAATTCTAACACTGATGCTTTTTACCTTAAACCTATGTCCTGTGTAACAGTCATTCCTGCTCTGACCAGTTACAGTTAAGGTTCAACAAACACAAGAATAAAATAGATGTGATTATTTTGTATTTGTAGCTTATGAGTTGTATTTGTTCATGTTTATCCTGCATCGGAAGCATGGTTTTGTGTGGTTGTTTCCGCTTTGGTCCATGAAATAAAGTATGTATATAAAAAGACTATATATTACTTTGAACATCAGCTCCTGATTCTGTTTTTCCTCCCTTGCAGGTTTGGCCGCGGCTCCAGAGGGCAGGTAATGTCGGAGGATCAGATACAGTCCCGTGACAGGGAGACAGCCCCTGGTCAGATTTGGAGTATGGCCGTACCCCAGAGATTCGGCAAGAAATAATCTGGCAGGCAGATCCACACATCACTGTCCTGGCATAGAGCCACGCAGCGGGAAACTGTGGAGAGACCAAATTTGAATGAATAAATCTGAATTATAACATTGTCCCAGCCCATTAGGCCTCACTTGACGCCCAACATTTAGTTAAAGATGACAAGAGCTTTTTTCTTTTTATTTCTAACACTGCAAAGCATGTGGACAAGTGCATATTAAGATTTTCTGAGCAGACCTCATTTGTCCTGAATAGAATTTTATTTAGGACCAAAAGTGTTTGCTGTAAAGTGATTGCAATTATTTTGTCATTCTTCTGGTTGAATAAAAGAGCTTTGAACTTGGAAAAGATAAACTCGTGTGTGTATGTACATGTGTTGAAAATGATCAATGTACAACGTTTAGGGTAACAGTAAGCTGTGCAAAGGGAGTCAGCTGAAATAACAGTATTGAATTCTACAAATACAGATAGTGAAATCGTTTAAAATGTCTTCTAAGTCTGACTGAACTTAGACATCTGCATGATACAAAAAAATGTAACTTTAAAATCTAATTTTAAAATACAGATCAAGGCTGTAACTTATTATTATTTTTATTATCAGTTTATATATGTGGTGTTTTTTTTTGTTTTACAATCAATTAATTAATTTATTAGTATGTAACATTTCAAAATAATAATAAATAATAGCCATTACAATTTCTGAAAGCTCAGAGAGATGTCTTCAAATACCTTCTTTTGTCCAAAACACAAAAAACGTTTCATATCATTTAAAATAATATGAAATGAGGAAAACTGCGAATCCTAACATTTGACATGCTGTAACCAGCAAATATTTAGAAAATTTCCTTAATAATTGACTAGTGATATAATAAACAAATCGATTAGACGTTTTAGTACTTATTTAGATAATTATAAAATTGACCATTATCTTTCATATCATGAGATTTACTTTGATGATTAAGTGCAAAGTCAAAATAATTGCTAGTCTGAAGTGAGTTTATTTGGATTTGGTTGCTTTGTTTGTAATACATTTTACCAACAACTGATTAGCTGGATGTATATGGCATGGTGCTATATTTGTTGGGTATGCCTAAAATATGAAAATATTGCCATTCATATTATAATTTCATCACTAACAGCACAAACATCTTCTAGACCACACTCAAGCACATAATTACGGTCATTTTTCCGCTATATTAAATTTGCCTTAACTGGCTTGTTCGGACATCAGAGGAATCTAAATACAGTGAAGACACACAAAGAAAGATATGTACTGCAACCCATATAAGAAAGATGAAATCTTGTTTCGATATCACTAGACATTTTGTTACTTCCCCTTGGTCTCTACAACCCACAGACAGCACTGTGCAGGATTCAGATTCATGGGAAGTGGGTGAAAAAATCTCTATCCAGTTTACCCTGTTAAATGTAAAGTGATGCACAGCTCCGCCTAGCAGTGCCTGTTTGGTTTTGTGTGTGGTGAATTTACAGGCCACCTGGGGAAGCAGCATGCAATAATCTCCAGCACTAATAAAAACACACCAACATGCAATTACTCTACGCTTTCACAGTTTCTGCTGCCAATTACTGGGTAAGAAAGCACATCAATCCCTCTTAGGAAGAGTCTTTTATTAGCCTGACCTCTCATTCTTCTTTATGAGCCCAGAAGACAGAATTAAGAATAACTGTGCTGATTTGAGACTACTGACAGATGACCTTTCAATTTTTCTCTTCTGATAACATATATGTGTCTGTTTGCTTTGGTTTTCTGACAATCTATCATTTAATCTATAATTTCCTTTCCTTTCCTTTCCTTTCTAGTAAGGAATATGGTATATTTGCCACTTATTCAACAAGTATTTATCAGAAAGTACAGGCTTCAACAAATTGTGGAGTACCTGACGTACATTGACCAAAAAAAACGCTTCATCCATTAAGTCTTTTCTCTTGTAAAACACCCAAAATACAGTTTGAAAACCCTTCTGATGAAGCATAACCTTTATACGTCATGTCAACGTTTTTCAAGTACAGAATTTGCTTATTGTGGCCCCTTGTGGCTGTTGAGAGAAAAACATTCACTACAACTGCGGTTACCAGTGGGAGTTTTTGGCCATCCAGCGTCAGGATGAAGTAAGAAGCTAATTACAGCTTGTAGCACCACAATACGGTGAAGAAGAAGAAGCAAAAGACTTTTAAGTAATATCTAAGCCTAGTTAGATATAAGTACTTAGAAATCATCCAGAAATCACACATAGGCCTATGTAGTATGTAGCAAAAGGCACAAATACATACAGGTCTGCTTAAGATGCCTAGGTCACCAACCTGAGTGAAGCCAGGGAAAACTCTCAGTAATCATTTTAGAGAGAGAGAGAAAGAAACTGTCAGCTAAAACATTCAAAGAGGGTTCCCCCCACCAGGATGTCTGAGTGTGCACTAGGGGCACACTTAAAACATCACAATAAAATGTGCAGGAACAAGGACAATGGCATGAGGTATAAGAAATAAATATGAGGTAACAAGAAACATGTTGAGACCAAACGATAAGACCAAGAGAGTGAGAGAGAGAGACAGATCGGGGTGTGGGTGCTGTTGTCCATTCAGCTGTAGCCTCTGATCTGCTGAGTTAAAGAAACACTCAACTCATCTGAATTTAATGAGTCTGCAAGGGAGCACAGGCAAAGATTCTGTGTGCGCAGCAATTGTAACAGACAGACAGACACAGAGAGATAAGACAGAATGATACAGACAGAGAGAGAGAGATAAAGAGTGTTACTGACACCTACTGTGTGCAGTAACTTTACAACAAAAAACAGTTACCTTTCAGATACCTTGTCCTTTTGTATCTATGGCTGGCTGACCTTTTTGAGGTCCCATTTTTTCTCATGGTCATCATCTTGGAAGGCAGCCATCTTGAATAGCAGAGAGGGAGGTCTAAGCCATTACCGGCCACGGCCATGACACAGCACAATTTGTCACACACAACAGACTTTAATGGCTACAGGGTGAGTGAAGGATCTTGTTTAAATAAAAAGCAATGGCAGTGTCACAGGGACTGTGCAGGTGTGTGCTCTCTTGCATCACTAAAGTTAGTTATTTTATTTTACAATGAAACCGTTTGCAAACCATGCTGTTGTGTTTAAGGCAGCCCATATATATATATATATATATATATATATGAAAGTAGCAGTAACATTTACATTTAGCTTTGCAACTGGTGGCCAGAAGATATATAAAGGATTTTTAAAAAGATTATGGCAGTACTTCAGTGTTGACTTTAAAGGAATGAAGAGGCCTTTCTTGATAGGTCTTAATCATGTTTTTGACATTATATTTTCCCATTTTAACAAATTGCTAAGAAGATTGTTACCATTCGGTGAGTTTGTGTTTTCCACATTTTTCAAATAACATGTTTTTGAGCTGCCGAATAACTAAAATATCTGAGTTCTGTGAGATGGTGAGACATGATACAAGATTATAGATTTTCTTACCATACTGAAAAAAAAGGAAACCAATAACTGTATTGAACAGTTGGGAAAACACAATCTGAATTTTTTATGACATGCACATTGTACAGAATGCTCAATATGCATGTATAACTTGCAAATACTGGTATAGTCCTCTAATGAAGGAAGATAACTGACCACAACCTTATATTATGCAGCCCATTGTCATCTATTGGAAGAGATAATTGCCTGGATCTAAGATGCATGTATGCGGGTGGTTTGGTTTGATTATTTCAAGTAGTATTTAGGTCTATTTGTGGCTTTTTATTGTGGTCTCTCTCTGACTTGCAATGGTTAATAATATAACACTGAATATTATTGTGGTTTGGATTCAAAATGAGATTGCATACCCTCGCTGCGTGATATGTGATGAAAACCAAAACCATTGGCAGGGAGTGTAAAAACATGAAATAATAAAAGAATGCAGTATTTTATTAGAAATAAACATGACCTTTACCAGTCTGTTGGAGACTGTGTGCATGACTGTGGGCTTTTTTCTTTGAGGCTAACTCAACCAGAGACACAAACACTATGCTAGCAATAAAAGATAACACACACTGTAATTTTGCTCGTTTTTTCCCTTCAGTCACTGTAAACATTAGAGGTTGTATAGGAGAAAACGCAGCCAGCTGTTATCAGCTCACTGTCTCTCTCTCTCTCTCTCTCACACACACACACACACACACACACACACACACACACAGAACATGTGGTCTCTTATTAACACACTTCTCTGTTTTGATGACAAAGACATAATTTGGGGAAAGCTTGTTATAGTGGCAACTTTTTATTCTCCTTCTCATTTTGGCCAGCTACAAGATAAAGAAAATGTGTCTTTTGTGGGGGGACAATTTGTGTGCAGGAACAGCAGCATAATGGCCAAAAAAGAGAAAAGAGGATTCTGATGTTGTTTTTATTTATAAAAGATAGAAAGAATAAATGAGTAAAGAAAGAGGAAGTTTGTCTTGCCAGAGGATTTATTGGAAACTGACACCTGACTTACAGTAAAAGAGGCATCCCTAATGCCTATTGGTCAGGGATACGTGCCATATGGTCACATTGACCCGGGTTTGATGGTAGACAACTCCACCCCCACTTCCCTCGGTCTTTACTCATATTTCCTTTATGTTTCAACTGTGAATCAGCATATGAAGACGAAATGTCTTTAATCTTTTTTACATTTGTCTAAATATGACGGTCATCCTCCCAAGAAATTGACTCTAAAGCTACCAGTCAAACGTTTATTCATCAATTTCCAAAATAAGATTTCAGATTTTGAATAAACTTGTAATAAATTTAAATATGATTTTTAATGTGATTGCCAGTAAGAAAGTGAAACGTGAAAGTTACAATTTATCTTACATAATGATAATATTCCGGGGGATTTAATTGCCTGTTTTTTTATTTTATTTCCTCCCAAATTGTGCTGCTAACCTGGAACCACAAAGCAGCCGTATGCTTCTTGGCTGGTGTCGGGTATCAGGGCCCAGTAGACGTGTGATGTAGGGATCAATAACGGTTGTGCTGGCCAAGCGGCAGCGAGGACAAGCTTGGTCAGATACTAGCAAAGCTCAGATAACCATTTCACAGATTTATCTTCAGTTTGGGTTAAAAAAGTCATTATGTGGCCTTCTTATTTATGAAATATGCTGTGATCTGGATAAAATAGCTATTACTCATTAAAAATATACTATGTGCCATTGCATTCAATATTGTGAGAGCTATATACATATAACTTAGAGAGAGAAATGTATTTAAAGTACCATGTAGGTTATATTTAAGCACGTGTAGGAAGGTGATTTAAAAATACAGTGACCATGCATCTTTCCTACACATCCAATAGAAAGAGAGAGAGAGAGAGAAAGAGAGAAAGTCTTTGTCATCCTCTTTCTCGTGCCTGCTGCAGAACAGCCCTGATCTCAGACATCCAATGAAGATAGAAAGAAATGTGACAAGAGGGTGGGACTTGCGTGAAAGGGAGTCAGGCACAGCGAATGAGAGCAAAGCAGAGGTGTTCCTAGCCCAGAATGCCCTTGCCTCAATGCTGAGAGCCGGGAGAGACAGAGAGGAAGGAGAGTGAAGCAGGAGAAGACAAACCAGCAGGTGCTGAGGATAGAAAAAAAACACAGGGCAAAATAGGAATAAAGGTGCCAAAAAAAAGCTTGGTAATCAGGGAAAAGAGTGTCAAAAAATAAAAGTAAAGAAACAGAAAATAGACAGAAACTGTAATACAATCTTCTTAGTTATTCCTAAGCTGGAGCCCACTTATTTCCACCCTCACAGAGTCCTTTACTCCCTTTTTCTTGTACGGATTCTCCTTCCTCGGATCATCTCCTCTGCCTCCTCCTCCTCCTCCTCTTGGTCCTGTCCTCCTCTTTGACAGACAGAGCCACCATGGAAACCGGGAGCCCCAGGAAAATACAGTTCACCGTCCCCCTGCTGGACACCCACCTGGACCCAGAGGCAGCCGAACAGGTGAGGAGGAGGGAGAGGGGAAGGGAAGCAAGCGGGAGGAAGAGGAGGTGGTTTGGGTGATTCAGGACTTATACGCTTTTGAAGGTTTCTTCATGCATGACATGACTGGACTTTTAGCAAGATTATTGTAGAAATAAAAACACTGGGCAACCTTTGTGAGCAGGTGCAGACATAACAGAGCAACTCAACTAGAATAAAAAGCGCAGTGTGCTGTGACCAAATTGCTGCATTAAACAAACCACATTTTCAGTTTCTTATTACTCCTCTGCACCTGCTTAACAAGCTGTGTCTTTTGAATGCAGCGCTATAAAGTGATTATGATTAATTTTATATTGATTGTTCCGCCTCCACGCACTGTGAAGCAGGCTCTTAGAGACACGGTGTCTTTGCAGTTTTAAAAAGGGCTGTTGCGATGTATGAATGTATCTCCAGGGGTTTGGTGTTGTTTTGGTTTCAATGCCTAGCTGCATGCACTGTACAGCAGTGAGATACTGACAAAAGTTGCCTGGCATCACAAGACAAACGTATTACAAATCAAACTACTAACAGCAATGCAATCATTTCTCAACATCAATTTCAAATATATCATTAGATTGTAGCTGCATGTCATGGCTCAGCAGAGAAAGTTTGAAACATGCAAGAAGTCTTTAGACTCAACATCACTTAAAGAAAAGCAAAGAACTCTTATTAGTGACGAAGAAACCCGGTGGGTACAATTCATGTGAGACTTTAGTGAAAAGATGTGTCCCATTTTCTAGATTTTATAAATATAACATGAACAGGACAGGACATTAATAATGAATAAGCCTTGAGTAAAACCCTACAAAGATTTATGACTCTGACTTCCCTGCTGTCCACTCTTTTCCCCACTGTAACTGAAAGAGTCAGAGGGAGAGAAGATGTTAGGATGACTGATCTGTGTATGTATATGTGTGTATGTGAGTTTGACCTTGTGAGGACATTTTATTGGATGGTGTGGTCAGGGTAAGGTTCAGGTTGTGCTCGAGCTACTGGCATGACCAAGTAGAATTCTCAGATGTGAGTAACTGGTGTGAGTAATTTGCAGTGGTGGAATGATTAAATTCATTTTAATACTGTTCTTAAATACAAAACACTACAATTGTTTGACATCTTTAATTACCCCTTACTTTACAAATTAGGATTTTTGCTTAGGCAGACCTTCAAAGAGTTGATTGGCAGAAAATGAACTTTATAAAATTATGTCATTTTTAATTCAAAGCCATGGTTCCAGCTTCAAAAATGTAAAGATTTTCAGCTTGTTCTTATTATTTTAATTTGTTTTTGATCATTTTTAAATTTGTACTATTGGTTGGTCAAATCAAGCATTGTGTCACCTTGGGCTCTGGGTAATTGTCATGGGATTTCTCACTATTTTTAAAATGTCTACAAACCAAACAATCGATTAATGGAGCAAATAATCAACAGATTAATCCATATTAATTAGTTGCACTCCTATTCAAAATAGTTCATTATGTTGCTTTTTGAATTGACAGTGTATCTG
Organism: Nannoperca obscura; assembly: GCA_036024295.1. Lineage (NCBI taxonomy): Eukaryota > Metazoa > Chordata > Actinopteri > Centrarchiformes > Percichthyidae > Nannoperca > Nannoperca obscura. The sequence continues at coordinate 82,018 of JAVQJL010021286.1, read as the reverse complement.
GAAAGTATTCACAGCGCTTCACTCTTTCCACATTTTATGTTACAGCCTTATTCCAAAATGGAATAAATTCATTTTTGTCCTCAAAATTCTACACACAATACCCCATAATGACAACGTGAAAAAAGTTATTTTGCGATTTTTGTAAATTTATTAAAAATAAAAAACTAAGACATCACAACAATCCTTATTATTTGTGTAATTGGCCAAGTGAAATTAGAGACACTGTGTCTGTAATTTGGTGCCTGTGGTACATGTGTAAAACTGAATGTGTGCGATGTCTGTGTCTTTGAGTCTGTCTGCACATCCTTGCAGTGCATTTGCCTCTCTTACGTTTTCTTCTTCCGTGTACATCTGAAAGATAAAGATGTAATTAAAGTTGCTCAGTTCTGTCTTGTTTGTGTCTGGGTGTCAGGGAGTTGGTATCCACTGTCAGTATTTATTTAGCCACACGTCTGATCCTCAGCTGCAGTAATTAAATTCACAATCTTAAACACCTGCAACCTGGTGTTTTCCTACTCTTCCTCACCAGCAGACTGATGCCCTTTTAGCTGTATACAAGTAAAATTCAATTTGCCTCTTCTGCAAAGACTCTAAAGACTTCTTAGCTCTTGGCCTCAATAAACATGACCAAAGCTCGGCTGATTTCCTTTGAGACTTTACCCTTTTAGGAGACATTTTCAATTTATTCTAAGACCACTGTGAGTGGCCATTGAGCCCGCATGGCATGCTGGTTCTTAAGTGTGTGATTTTATGTGTGTGTGTGTGCATGCATGTGTGTGAGAGAGAGAGAGACCAGCGCAGACAGCCCAACAGTGAAACAGTCAGATACAAAGAACAAATAAATAAACAAAGGAAATCTCGAGATGTAAAAAAACAAAAAGGAAATGCATGTAGGTGCTTGTCTCTGTGTTTGCAAGCACTCTTATGAATGTCACACCAGGGGGCTTCACCCATGGTTCAGTAATCTCTGCAACCTGACACCTCTCAGCATGGTATATCAGCCTCCGTGGAGAACTGCACCACAACAGCACACACTTATTTTCTCTCATCTACACACAGATACAGTGTGTGCCACCTTTATCATAACCTTACATTAGAGCTCACTGTGATCTTACGAGCACAAACTGTACCTGATTGAGGCCATGACCTGATGGTGCCTGATTGGATGATGTCAAAATAATTTATAGATTCTTTTGTCTTTTTTTCTGCAATTATTTAGATACTCCTCTCACTAGTATTGTTAGTTTTCACATGTATTATAGCTTGCCTATTTGATGAAACAGTTTGACAGTTTAGGAAATATACTTATTCGAGTTACACAAGAAGATTAGTTACCTTAGCTTAGCTTAGCTTAGCATAAAGACTGGAAACTGGGAGACAGCCAGCACGGCTTTGTCCAACGGTGAAAAAGAAAATCAGTTGGTTGTCTGGCAACCTCAAAGAGATGACCAGATTCCAAGTCACTGGCCTGGCCAAGAAATATTCCATAGTTTTTGTACGTATTAAACAAAAAATATATATATGGTGAAAATTAGTGAACTTTAGAGATGCTGATAGGTGCATATTGTTACCTTTAGACAGAGCCAGGCCAGTTGTTTCACCCTGCTTCCAGTCTTTGTGCTAAGCTAACTACCATCTCCTGGCTCCAGCTTTGAATGTAACAGACAGACATGACAGTGGTATTAATCTTCTCATCAAGAAAGTAAATACGTTTATGTCTCAAAATGTCAAACTGAACATTCAATAATAGACAATAGAGGCCAATAAATGCTGAAAGAGCTCAAGGGACATGATGAGCTCCATTAAACAGAGAGCTCCTGGTGTTTTAGTGTTTTTGAAGAGTTTGAGGGACTGTCCATGTTGTAGACTTGATGTCAAGTGTTTTCTCCCTATCTGTTTTTAGTCTGTTTCTTATTCCAAGCTAAACTAACTGGCTCCTATCTATTATATGAGAGCGGTATTGACCTTTCGTCTAATTCTCGCCAACAAAGTAAATATGAATATTTCCCAAAATGTCAAACTATTTCTTTAACCCTGAATGACGTCTACATTATTTTCAACACACACACTAATACATCCATTTTTACCAGATTGAGGAAATAGACTGATTAGTCAACCAGTCATAACACCAGGTTATTTTCTCACATCAAGGTTGTAAACGGAGCATATGTAACATGATTAACACAGCTGGTTTACCTCTAAATTAAACTCAAATGTCTCTTGCTATTTTACAGCTTAGTAAATGGGAAGAAAATAGAAATAAAATCTTGTGCCGCACCAACAGACAGTTGATATTGAACTCAATCATTACCTCTACCATTTAGATGAGAAGCACATGCTTGCAAAAACTACATTCATGGATGAAGGCAATATATTCCTTTGTTGAGGTGATGAATCATGACATTTTGAGGTGATGTTCTTTTATTACAAACCTTTCATAGCTGACAATGCCCTCCCTAATATTCCCTACGCAGACGTATCAGACCATCTTTGTCCTTCACTGAGAACACCACAATTTCTCTGTATTGCCTCAGGAGAGCCATTTCCCAAGAAGAACTTTGGAGCGCAGTAGATTATTTGTATTATCACACCATGCTTATCTCACACATTAGGCAATCAAGACCTGTTTAACTGAAAATACAGGGTTCTGACCAGGAGAAATACTCATTATTGCTTTGTACAGTTAAAAACATACTGCTTGGTTAAGGGTAATGATAGCTGATCTGTGCTGCTCTGTGTGGGAAAGTTTACACTCAAGCAACCCCAGTCCATGCTACGAAAATAATGATACATTGGCAAAGCAACCTGCTTTCGTCTACCTGTGTCTTAAATTAAGGACCCATTGATTCAAAAATTACTAAGAATTTCAAGTGGATAATTTTCCTCCATTATCATTATAAACTGTGTACCCTAGTGTGTGTAAGAATAAGGGCACAGGGCTTAACAAACAGTCAATATTCAGTTCCTTTATACATTTTGTTCTGTTTTTGTGTGTCAAGTACATCACTTGTACAGCTGCTACAGTAACCTGAGCAGAAGCTGCCTTCACTGAAAACATAATGTTTAATTTTATCATTAACTGTTGCTATTTACCTTTGTGATTCTCAGCAAAAATGAAAATATTTGAAAAAAGATGATAAGGAGGAATGTTGAGGGAAAGTGAGAGGGAGGCAGAGTACTGAAGAAACAGAGATAAAAGAAAGTACAAGTCAGTGTCCTGTGAATACAGTAATTCCCTCTATTCAGAGCCAAATGAGAGCACAGTTGGAGACTGTCTGTGAAGATTTATAATGGCTGAGCACAGATATTTTGCCTGAACAATACCAAGATCACATTACAAATGACAGGATAAAGGAGGATACACATGAATCCTTCTGGACTGAAATGGTCTGTGCATTGTACTGAATTTCTGACAGATCAAAACTGCCTTGCCTTTGTTGGTAGTTTTTTTTAACCTTTATACCAGCAATTTACTGGGCGCTGAAAGTTGCAAAGACATTGTTCTTGTGAAAGTCACAGGACAACTGTGATAGTGCAAGGATTACAAAATTACCAGACAAAGGCAAATCAGGCCTAGGAGACAAAGGCTTTACACTTCAGGATTTCCCAAAGTAGATTTTAAATTATAAACCTTTTATTCTACTTTTGTCACCTCAATTAGTTATGAGTTTGGTTATTGCATGGTTAGAAAAAGAAAAGTTCCCAAGGTCAAATCTGTTTCAAGCAATACAACCTGAACAATATCTGCAGCTCCTCCAACCCTCTTCATTCATCTCCCCTGATATTTAAATGTGTTTATGTGGAAGGACGGAGGGCATACAATACACATACGAAATGCTAAATAACACCACATTAACCCTAATGTTCTGAGTGAGGTCCTGGGGATCATGGGCCCTCTGTCAAAACACACACTTGATATTGGTTGAACTGCTTGATAGTTCATGACCTTTACTGATTTTATGAGAATTGCTTAAAAATATGATTTTAAAATGATGCCATATTTGACGCCAACCCAAAATAAAATGGATGTTCTCTATATCTGGATAAAAAAAGTTAAAAAAGTTGGATTTCTGGGTCTGTGCAACCTCACACAATTACAAAGTAAAGCCAATATCAACAAAACACAAGTGTTGAATAGGAATCAGGGCTGTCTCTTGGCATGACCTATATTTTCCAGCCAAGGGTATTTTGCCCACTGCCCCCACACAGCAAGAATATCAAGCATGCTTTTCCCGCCCACCCATCACTTTCAAGGCTGTTTTAGTTTGTTGTTGTGAGAAGTGACAGAGCTGCATTTTAAACTGACTGTGGGTTGAAAGGCAGGCCTGGTGGTTTGAGGGGTGAGTCTGTCCAGAAAGCAGTGGTATTATGTGAGCGAAGAATCAGGGAGTTTGCTCTTCTGCCGGGTGAGGAGAATAACAATGACTCTGGGCATAATCCGTTCTACACAGCCACGGCTTGTTGCGCTTTAATGTGGGCTGGAGGCAGGATATTCTGGAATGGCAACAAAACACACACACACACACACACACACACACACACAAGGCTAAAATATATACACAATAGTACTAAATAAAACCCTAAAGTACTTCACTGAAATATACAGAACAAATCAATATACAATGTAACAAAACTTTAGCAGGAAAAATAACTAAAATGCCTTTTTCAAAAAAAAAAACTCACAGTTTGATGTGATGTAAAACCTTCCACAGATAATCACTGACCTGACCCACAGGGGGAGACTGTTCAGTAATCTGGAATTAAAGCACAATCATCTGTAGTCTTAAGCTTTGATTGTGATACAGCTAAATAGGAGACCTTGCTCAGGGGACCAATAGTGTATCAGACTTATGAAGTTACATAGAGCTTTATAGATTATACATTGGCTTGTCTTTTTCTTTTGGGATAAAATGTCACCAAGGGTGAACTTTCAGACTCTTCAGAATCTCTATTTGAAGCTAAAGGGAAACCTGGTGTGGGTCAGTAATTTCTCAAGTCTGATCCTAGCCAACATTTCAGATTGTTGTGGTTTAATTGAAGACTGTCTTAAATCAATTAGTCGTTGGTTTCAGCAAGATGTTTATGCAAAATAACAAAGCAGTATCAGTGTAAAAGTAATTTGCATGGTAATGAGTAATTTACATCAAAATCTGTTGGACAAAAACATTTACACTCCAACAAGCAGACAGAGGATAGGACAGTGATGGCTATTTAGTACTTCATCCTGGTTCCTTGTGCTATGAATTTGGCAAAGACAAATTAACTATGTTGAAAAATTTGGGTGGGGATGGATTTACATCCCACCCACCATCAACATCACATACTGTACTGTATGTGAGCAAATGCAGTAAATGTTGCTGAAGCATCAATTGAAGCTTGATCTTTAAACACTGCATCTTGGCCACACCTGAATTTATTTGTGATTTTGAACACATGGATTGATGTCCAATGACTGACACAAGACAAAGTTTCAAGCAAAAAGAAATCTACCTGTACCTGTGTTTGTGGTGGCCTAAACGCAGACATTAGACATTGGCGACAGGTATAGAAAGGAATAACAGCTAAATCACAAGCTTAAGGAGAAGGTAGCACTACATCAAATAGCTAACACTGAATAGTTGACATGCATCTCAGGATATGAAGTCAGACGTTTTCTTGGAAAAGAAGCAGTAAAACATGTCTGCCTGCGTGACAAACAAAAGAGCCACTCAATGCCTCTTCTTATTCACACTGCCTTCTTGTACTCCATGGCAGTGAGTTGAAAGGTAATGAAGTCTCTTCAAATCTGAATTCCCAATTAGACTGTGCTACTGAGAAACTGCTGACTACTCATTTGTCATTACTGCACATTATTTCTGCATTTCTGTTATATTTGTGTTTCATAATAATGTGAAGCAAATCAATTAAGGTCTAACACCATGCAGAGCTCTAACTGCAATATATGAATGTGTGTGTGTGTGTATGTGCTCAAGGAGATATTGTAGTAGAAGTCCTGAATAGAGGGAAAGCAATAGACACAGCAACAATCCAGATGAAAAGAGTCTGAATGCTGAAACGATGTTTTGTGCTTCTAACTAACCATTTTGTGTTATTAATAATTTCCTCATGGATTTTGTTCGGCCTTAAAGTCAAACCTGCACCTTGGAATTGTAATCCAAGGGCAATGATTCAAATCCTGATTCTCCTCTGTCACTTTTTAACTTTAACTTTGAATGCACCAGAAATAATAAGGAGCCCTATCTTTATATTCAGCAGGGGGCAGGATTTTGATCTATAGTTTCTCATCTCGATAGAAAAGAGTTTAGCTGCTAATGGATTAAAACATCTCATAAAATACCAAATGATGCTGCACTGTGTAGGCTGAGGTTAAGCTATATGGCTGACTAGAGTTGACTACACAGCTTTGTAAGTGCACAAGCAGCATTTAGAAAAGATGCATGGTGGACTGAAGCTCACATGATTTCCAGCATTACTCAGCAACCCTGTCAGCTATGTGTAAGGAGTGCATTTGTGTGTGTGTGTGTGTGTGTGTGTGTGTGTGGGTGGGTGTGTGTGTAGATAATTGACTGTCTATGAAAAATACCATATCACAGCCTTTTAGGTTTATGGAGCAATAAAATGGAAAAGAAATCACTTGATCCTGGAGGCGACAATTAATCGCTATGCTTTCCCAAAAAATCTTTGGAAGCAACATTTTGGAGACATAGATAAAGTACTGATTTCATTAGATTTATGCAAAACTATGGGGTATAAATTTCACTCTAGTCAAACCAATCAGCCATTGGATAAAAAGTCAATTTTAGATTGTGGGTACATGGATTAGACTCAAGCCCAGCAGGGTTACAAGTGAAAAGTGGGTCAGTTGTTAACTGGTCACCAAAGTGAACAACCATGTGTTTCCCATTGTGAAAGGCAACAGTAAAAATGCATGTGTACTCAAGGGTTGCACTCAGACTGAAAACCTTTGCTGTGGAGTTGGACTTAAAGTGCAGAAGAAAGTGTATTTTGCATTATTTTGTTTCTGTTGCAAAAATCACTCGCTGAGAAATCACTGCTCTTGCTCACAATTAAGTGGGATAACATATATTTTCTTCCTATATGTTTTCACCTCCATTCTCCCTATTTTCATTATAGTTAGGTTAATAGTCAAATTAACAAGCATCTAGTATTTACTCTTTTCCAGTTCTAACATGCATAATGTTCAATGTCAATCTTATTTATTTATCTATTTTTTCCTGATCCAACTTTCTTAATTGAAACTAGGGAAATATTATAGATTTCCATCAAAAGCCTGTTCGGCATCACCTAACACATTCTTAGCAGTTTTGTGGTGAAGACAGTGTAAAGAAACGGTTATGAATTGTAACTCTAGGTTTTATATCCACAGTCAGAGTATGTTTGGACTGCGCAGCTCAGTGAAATGTGCATGTTCTTTCATGTATTATCCAAGAATGGCCCATAGCTGCTGCAGTCTACTAGTCATGAGCCAAGAAGCAAGTTGGTGGTGGCAGTCTGCCTCGCTGATCTCACTGCACAGCATTGTTATAGCCAGCATTGCTCTCAACCAGCTCAGGCGTCTTCGAATGTAAACCCAAAATATGGATCACACAGGCTATATTACAGGCTGCCAGCATCATGAGAGAAAAGTAGATGATGAGTTGGCCGTATGGCCAGTACCGAGAGAGCAAGGTGAGAGTCTCCCTGATTGGCTGAGTAATAAGAATACGCACATTTCAGTGCGCTGCTTAGCATTTTAATTGCTTGAGCCAATAAAACCCATTAGAGGCCAAAACCTGTAGGAAATTACAGCCTGGAAGTGCTTGAGAGTTATCAGTCAAGATTTACCTTCAAACTTAAAGATTTTTGAGAACAGCGGTTCAAGCAAAGGTTTTAAGATGATTTTTAGCTTCATAATTCTTCATAATGTGCTTTACTGTCATACCAGCATGTATGTATTTTTCTCACTTCAGATTGAAACTGTTCTACTTTTTCAGATCAGAAGACGTAGACCCACACCTGCCACTTTAGTGGCATCCAGTGATCAATCATCACCTGGTAAGGCACTTAAATGCAAACACACACAGACTATTATTTATCACTTGTGTGGTATTGTATTGATTCACATTTATTAACTCAAGGCACTCCCTAAACTTCATAGATTATTCTGTTTTATTTAAGCCCAGGTCTTACATTTGTAGTTTTGTTTGTAGTTCATTATTGTTGGTAACTGTACGCTATCCCAGGATGATCTTTTTTTGCAGAATCCTTCTGCATTTTCTACCCTTGTTGTTTTGATTTTGTTTTTGTCCCCACATTGGAGATGAGCCCACACACTGTCAAATCACCATTTCCCTAATATAGTGATATTGCTTCATAATATCCCCATTTCTTTTTCTATTTTGGCTGCTGTGATGTAGCATCTCAACTCTATTATGCACCAAATGAACCTTCCAGCTGCATTACAGCAACAAAAACAGCCGGTATGTGCGTGTCCTCATGGGATCTTAATGATCAAACACAACAGCACTGCTCTAGAGAGTTACCTAGTTCTATGACTCATGCATTGGCTCCCTAATTCCCTCCCTGCCTCTGCTGTACTTTGGTGTGTGAGTGTGTAATGTGACCCACTACAGAATTAAAAGATGATGAGCTGGGAATACAGGGCAGCGAGAGTAATTTTCTCCAGGTGACAAAACAGAAGGTGGCATTCTCTGTTTTGTATGACTAAACAGGAATTGATGCGTCATTGAGGATACCAACAGAGACTGCAGCATTTTATCAATGACAATTGGCATAATAGTGTTTTTATCCTGAAAACAACTATCTTTCTAATTGGGTTTGATAAAAAATGTGTGTCTTTGTCTGTGATCCGTTGGCGTAGTTTTCGTGTATGTGTGTGTGTGTGTGATGTGTATGTATCTGTTTGATTCAGCAATTGAATGCTGAGCATGTGGAGTGTCTCAGAGTCAACCTTGATCTCTGAATAAAAGTGCAGCGACAACCCTCAACAATCCGGCTGCTTAGTAGATCAGAGACAAGAAAGGAGAAAGAAGAAACTTAAGAGGCTATAAAGTGGAGACACCATTTGTGAATTGAAAGAATGAAAAATGAGAGTGAAAAAAATCAAGAAGAAACAGAGATAAAACATAAACAATTACAGGAAACGAAAGTGTAAGTGCAACTTTAAATAAAAGCAGTGCCTTTAATATTTTCGTCATGAGATAGTCCTTTAACAAGTCGCAGATACATATTCAGTGCTTTTGGTTTAGGCTAGGTTTAATTTCCAAAGTATTGCCTATTTTATTGCTCGTTTTAGGTACATCAGTTATGATTGGCCTTAAATTGCTTGGTCAATGGTATTTACTTTCTTTTTTAAAGGGTTGCAACCGAGTCTACTAGAAATTCTGTTTATATAATGCTAATTTGTTTAATTTCCCAGTTACATCGTAATGGGAAATGTAATTGCCTGGATCATGTTCACAGGCAATGACTTCAGCCATGCTAGCAGCACGGCTTTATAGATGCCAGTGCCAGTCGGTCTGCTGCTTTGGTCCAGACATTCATGGTTCCCAGATGATGAATCCTACCGACTTTGGTGATCCCTGACTTTTCCTCTAGTGCCACCGTGATCTGGATTGCCGTAAGATTTGTTACAGACATTCATGTTCCCCCCAGGATGAATTGTAACAACTTTGATAATCCTCTGACTATTAAAATGTAAATTTGTCCAGTACTTTGGTTTATGACCAAATTCCTGCAAAACCAACCAATAGCCTCACCTGTATTTTGAGTTTAGTGCTATGTAGCGTGATGGAGGAGACTAACTAATAATTTTTACATCTTTGATTAAGAATTCACCTGCACTAAATTGTGAGACAGCTATGGTCTCTGCCATGAAACAAGTCTCTGTTAAGACTCAAAGATGAGGTTTCCCAAACCATTTTATCAGCATGACCCACCAGGACTCAGGGATTACATTAAGGGAACACTAAGTGACAATAGCCCAATTTACAGCAGGCCTGTAGTAAACGAGCCTAATACTCCCACATTCCAGGATATGGGCTGAAGAGGTTGCGTTTTGTAGTAGAGGTAGGACCAAAGTGCCGACAGGCAGAGACTCCAGCTGTTTAAAAGTTTATTGAAAACAAAAAATTACTTTGAGGATCCAGGTTACGGGTAACAAGAGCTCCAGGGAAAAACAAAAGCAGACAGCAAGGGAACACTGGCATGGAAAACAGCAAGAATAGAATCCAACCCTCTGAAGGTACTGAAGATTAACATGTTTAACATGCTGATTGTGATGCAGGTAAAATGGAAACTGAACAAACAGGAATTATTTAAACCTAAAAAAGATAAAGATAAAGATGGGATGTCTGGTTTTTGTTTAGCTAATGAAACAGGAAACGTGAATTATATTTACATCACAAGTAAATTGATCATAGCTTGTAATGAAATAAGATTTAAGTTAAAATGCCAAATAAAATGTCTGCCAATGTGTTCTTAGGAGACAAATAGAGAACTCTTTGTGATCAAAGGAACCCTGGATTATTTTGAGTTTACTGGGATTCACTCATTAATTTGCTGTGCATATAGGTACATATATGCATATATCTACAGACATATATGATAAATATGTATGTGTTGTAATAACATTTTGTGTATAATTGCCTTTAAAACCTGGTTTAACACTATCTATGATTGTCTTTATAAGGGAATTGGTATTGTTCTGCAGGAAAGAATGCCACATTAACAAAGACCTTAGTTTTGATAGAATAGATATAGATCGGTAGGTAAAGTTAAGTTCATTCGGAGACCTACGCTACAGCTACTTAGCAAATGTGAGCATGCTATCCTGCTAAACTAAGATGGTGAAAACAGTCAACATTATATCTGCTTAACAGCATGTTAGCATTGTCACTGTGAGCATGTTAGCATGCTGATGTTAGCATTAAGCTTAAGCACTGCTGTGCCTAAATACAGCCTCACAGAACTGCTAGCATCGCTGCAAACTCTCAGTCTCATTTTATTTAGTGACTAGACAGAATCCTGAGCTACACTAATGTCTCACACTGAACTGCCTCTTACTGTGTGTGTGTCCTCAAAATTAGAAATTGTGAGAAAGACAGCCATGCCATGGAAATATTCAAGGCATGAATAAATACGATTTAGACAGAATAATTGACGCAGACCAGCAGAGGCAAAGACAGTTTGACAGTGTGTGTATGTGCAAGAGAGACAGGGAGAGAGAGAGAGAAAGAGAAATAGGATGTGCCAGAGAGAAGGAGGGGGATGGAGAGGAATAAATATGATGATGAGGGAGAGGAGTTGTGCTGGTGCAGTAATGGTGTGCCCCACATCAGACAGAGCCCTGCATTATTTAATGCTCTGCAGATTGCTCTGCCCTGTGCACCGTGATCCCCAATAGCACATCAGAGGAACAGCCACAGATGTACAGACGACAGAAATACAAGCTGTGGGCTAAATAATGAGGAAGCAGAATTTTTTGTAGTGCGCCTGATTTGAATCATCCCTGAAGAGGAGGTTGGCTTTTTTGGAGGATTCATGTCTTCACTGATTCCTGGAAAGAGACAGAGACAACTTCAGTGAGATAAAATAAAGCTTAACAAAAAGAGTTAAATTTATTATAGCCCATAAAACTTTAAAAAATAATTTTTACTTTATATATTTATGAAACTTTATTAACTCGTATTGTAGCAGTTATATCTCGTTTCTTTGATCTGTACAAAGTCCCGAAATGTTAATAAAATACCTTTGGCTAGAGCCAGGCTAACTGTTTCCCCTTGTTTCCAGTCTTTATGCTAAGCTATTCTAACTAGATGCTAGCAAGAAAGTGAATAAGTGCATTTCCCAAAAATGCTAAACTATTTTGGCAAGTGTGATCATGCCATCGCTGGTCTTAATAATAACTATAATAATACTTTTTTTGTTTCATTTTGTTTTTGTCTCCCATTTTCTTAAACTTAGATTTTCCAGTCCTTTAAACACTGTGTACACATATTACATATCATCATGCTCAGCTACTCCTCCTGCCTTTAATATTGTAAACATCTTCAGTCTCCATGTGAAAATCAGATCCTGACAAATCTGTCCTGGTCTTAGCACTGCCGTGTTACAGCCAAAGGGTTCTGGGTTTGATCCCGACAGCAGGCATCGTTGAGCTCAGTTGGTATAGATGATCCTGACAACAGTGTTCTGGTAACTGAAGTTGATTGATTTCATAGAACTTCCTGCTTTCTGGCCAACAAAATCAATCAAAATGTACAACATTGTGTAGAAACTGCTCTTTTTTTGATTTTGTTTTTACAAAAATGAATATCTGTCTCAAGAGGTAGCTCACTTGGTACAGCGTACACCTTTTTGATCGGGTATTGAAAATCCAAGAGATATTCTCTCATGTTCATGAGATATAATCTTAATCTGTGAGCAATCTAGTAAATGCAACATTTCTAGTGTCAGTATGCACATTTTTTATTTTTTACTCTTGTTGTCTGTTGTCTTTGAATACAGTTCGTGGTTGGTTTGTTTAAACTCAGATAAGTGGGAGGTGAGGAGGAAGAACAATGTCTTCTTTGAAATTAAAATAATGGAGCTGCATATTATTTGTGCACGAAGGGAGATAGTCGCTTCTTTTTCTCCCCCACTTTCTTTGACCTTTGCTTAGCAACAGTAAATAACTGCAAAAAAGAAGAAAGATGAAACAACCCATTTAAATGCATGATGGACTATGTGTAGACTAACATTTATTTTTCGTAAAATACACAGTGCAAGAGTTTCCTTGATTCGCCCCTTTTTTCTTTATCAAGTGCAGTACAGAAACTATAAATCAACACATGCTACAGTAGACAGCAAAAGTAGAGAGGCTTGGCTGAATAAAGTGGAGTCAGAAGATTCGTCTGTTTTCTCTTCTGGCTTTTTGTCACACAGCCAGTCAGCTAGAAATTGCAGTGATAGACTCATCACAGCCAGAAAGGCGTTTTTGGGGGGGGTCTTTTCTTCATCTGCAGCACAGATGGGCTTGATACACAGAGAAAACAGTCTGTATCAGCCGTGTAAAAGCCATTATTTATGTTTCTTGACCCAAATGTTATTTCATCCATGTCTTCACCTTCTCCTTCTACTACTACTACAAACAATATAGTAATAACCATATTGTTTCTTTCAAAATCAAGCACAACTGGTCACTGCTGAAACTAAGCTCTTAAGCTTAACCTGCAGTCCTTTGATTCTGTGCACCAACTTTAAACATAAAATGAAAACCTGAGAAGACACCTGATACATTTTCAGCACTGTGGTCTCTCATTGCAGATTTGTTTTTTATTTTTAGGGTCAAAACACAGTCATTTTCTTTGATTACAATATCTACATTGACTCTCTGGCATCACTGCAGGTGTTAAATTGGTAGAGCTACTTCAGATGCAATACTTCGGCTTTATTACCATCATCACTGAAAGGGAACTGTTTTTGTCATTTATATCCAAACATATGTATTACATTTTATTTCTGTCTTTAATTAAATTTAAATTTAAAAAACCAACAACAAACGGGAACAAAATAACGGGTAAATGTCAAAAACAGGTTATAGCAATGACCGAAATAGTTGTTACTCCTTCTGTTCTCACAAAACAAAAAAGGTCTGTATACAATATACCCTATGCACAACCTACACAATCAATAAATAAAGTAGTTATACATATTTGTACACATGCATCAATTCAGAGACAGTATTTATACACATACAGATGCACATACTCACAAGTGTGAGAAGTACTTTGTCATGTACACAGAGTGAGACAGGATATCAAACTATTGTCTATTGTATTTGTTTTACCATCCTTTTAAACAATCTTTAGAATTTCTTGAACTACGTATTTTAGTTAATCCTCAAGATTGTTCCATAGGTTTTTACATTTATCCCTTTTATTAATTTCCCTTAATGTTTTGAATATACATATCCCTTTAAGATGATTCACTGTCTCTTTTAGTTTTTATTGCTGCATGAAATGTTTCAGATTACAGATTACAGATTACATTTTGCACTAGTGGGATGAAACTCTAATTCAGACTGATATAGTTTGACTTCTATCTGCCAAATACTAGCTCATAAAGCTGAAACTGAATCTTAAGTAACTTGAAGAACTTAAAAAACTGGCCTATTTCCTTGGATTGTTTTGAGACTAAATACATAACGGTTGTGTGAACCTACGCAATCTCCTGCGAGATAAAATAAGATTCAGTTTCAAGCATCACTGTAAACATCAGACAGAATCCTTCTTGAAATAAAACTGAATGTTTTTATACACAACTGAGTTTATGTTTGGTGCAGAGAGAAAAAGAGAGAGAGAGTGATGAATAAAGAAACAAGCACATCACTGGCATTTTGAACAGCGTAGCGCATACTTTTAAGTAAGAGCAATATATGCACATGCTCACTGGCACACACACACACACACACACACACACAGTGCCTTCCTAATGCCTAGGGATGCCTAGGTTGCCAAGCAACAAGGGGGTGTCCTAGAAAAAAGTTTCAAGGCTGGAAACAGAGTTGGATGCGGGTTCAACACACTCCCTATTGATCACAGTTAATGGTTTCACTGTACTGCAGTCAACTGATTGTTTATTTCTATTTCAGTCCTTTCATACTGACCACATAGTTGAGTTTCACATATTGACAACAGATTATGATAAAGCTTTTATTTTATCCAGTGAGTCACATGAGCATGTGGGCATAGTATCATGTTGGAGTTTCCTCATTCTCCTGAGCAAGTATAACCTCTACATGATGTAGAGTAACTGCTTTCACTGTTGAATCAACACCTCTCAAAAACAGTTCTGGCAAAAACATTATATGAACACATGAACATTATAGCCTTCATGGATTCTGTTTCATTCGACTGCATTCGCTTAAGCTAAGTGTACCTAATAAACAAATGAGTTTAAATCTACTCAGCTCCAGACTACATTTCAGTATACTACACACTTACTTCCCTTCAGGGGTTTTGAATAAACCGTGTTTTACTGTTTATCTATCATCAGCAGTTGGATGTATGCTGTTGGGGGTTTGCTGTTTTTATCCATAGATGAGAGTGGAGAATAAAACAATTTAATAATTCCTCCCACCAGGCTTGATAAAATTTGAGCAAACACTGACTGCACCAGCTTGTAGTGTGTCAGATAACCATCTGGCTGGAGGTCACCTTATATCCAGTCTGCTCTACACTGTCTGGAGTCACAGCTGTAATCCAGCTACAGTACACTAATATATTGAACATATCAACTATTATGCTATTATGAACAGTATCAAGGCTGCACAATGTGTCGGACTGATGAATTTAGTGTCTCATATGTTGGCCTGTTCCTTCTGTTTTTGCTTTAAATCCCCTGTTTTCATAGTTTTATTGTGTTAACTGATTATTTGCTGTCTCAGAAATAGATGAAGATCGTCTCCCGAACCAGCTGTACAAGGTAATTTAATTGATGCTCTATAAAAGTCAGTTTTATTGAAATAAGATTACAGAAATAGAATTTCCTTTTTTAAATTAGCTCCATCTCTATCAAAACAATCTCTTCCATCTCAGTACTCTCTGCCCAGCTGATATGTGATGTTGATGTTTTACAGGCAGCCTTGTTGAACTCCCCTCGACAACGGCGAAAAGGGCAAAAAGGAACACCTACAATGAAAGGTAGAGTCAGTTATCGACCTGTGTGTGATGTTGTGTCTCATTTTCTCATTTTCTGCTTTCTATAGTGTATTATATTTTGCTACGCTCTGAGACATGAGTATGTGGTCATGTTTTTTTTTTTAGAAAACCAAACTAATGTCATAGCCTGCTTTGGTGGCATGTGGCCACGCAAGTCATGTCATCAAGTGTAATGTCTCAATAGGGTGTACAAGCCCACAGCTACAGTTCTCAATCTGTTGAGAGAAAGCTTTTTTCCAAAGATTGTATATAAAAATGGACGATGCGTTAAAAACCCTGTACGGCTGGCTGGGTGAACAAGAAAAGTAGTACAGTGAATGAAAAAATAACAAAACAACTGAAAATGTAAGCAATAATTCCAAACAATGAGATCAAAAGTCCAAAAATATATTTACCAATATAAATTTGTAATTAACTTCAAAGTGTAGGACACTTGCATGCCAATATATGCATTGAAACAGTCTTTTTACAGTTAATGTCACTATCCCTCCATCGGACCTCAGCAAAAAAGACTAACTGTGGAAGATACCCACTTGATTTGTCAAAGACCATATTCAGACTAAACCAGACTAAATCAGGCATTGCGACAATTAACGCAGGGTTGTGCCGTGATGTTGGAGTGTCACAGAATAAATTTAAAGAGCGATACAACTTTACTTTAGGGTGCATGTTTGCTGAAAATTATTATTATTATAATTATATTATTTCAATGCACATATGGGCATATAAGTATTGTTTTAAGAAAAACTTTAGAAAATGTAAATCTATCCTTTAATGGGAGTCCAGGTAACTTTCTAACTTACTAGGTGAAGTGGCTATGGTAATGATGGAAGTTTCTTCTACCTTGAGTGTCCTATTTCAACCTCGAAGCCAATCAGTGCTGCACTTGTCACGGCAAGAACACATTATTCCATATTTTCTGACCAGAATTTCTCCCAATTTACATTTTTTGAGCTTGTGTCTATGTAAGATTAGGGCACTTGGGGTCTTACACCACCTAAAGAAAGCCTGAACAATGTATGTTTAAAACAGAACATAGAGCCTGCGAAGTTTTCCAGCACCTGATATTTCTATTTCTATAAACTATAATATTTTTTGTCACTACAGTGCAATGTAAATCTTATTTTAAGTGTCAATTTCCAATTAAATACAAACAGAGAATGATTTTATTCAGAGAAAACAGAATAATATCCAATAAAGAAACTGAAGCAAGGGAACAACAATGAGAAGATAAGTGAAATTTGCTGCTCTGGGATGTTTATTCTTAAATTAGTTTCACAGCTAAACAGCTCTAAGTGTGATGAGTCACTTCTTAGAAGAAGCCTAGGCGATAATCAGTGTGCTTTAGTTTCCTACTACAAGGAGATTAAGAGTAATAAAACTGTGGATGAAGGAGGTTGAAGAAGGCGATTAAACTAATCATCTCCCAACTCTGATGCATTTTTACCTGCCCCCTCACTCTGCTGGGTGTTAATTAAATCTAGCTTGTTTTTCAAAAATGCTTAACCTACAAGATTCTTTTGAAGTGCTGGATCTCCACCTTCACTGACTCTCCTTCCCTCCATCTGTCTTTCCTGTGGACTGTTCATACCCCGTCTTTTCTCCCATTGGTTCCCTTCATCTCACACCACTTTCTTTTCTTGCTTGTCCTCCTTACTTCCACATTTCCCCAATGATTTTGTGCTCTTTACTTTCCACTATTTCATCCAATCCACTCTTTCACCCTCTAATCTTCTTTCTCCTTCCCCTGTTAACTCTTTCCTCTTCACCGACTTTACTCTTTTTCATCTCCTCTTTCCCTGCTTCTCTTTTATGTCTCCACCTCCCTCCTCCCAGAGCTGCAGTTCCTGGTAGATCACCACCTATACAGGCAGCAGCAAGGAGCCGGGGACGAGTGCTCCTCAGAGAGCTGCCTGTCGGACCGTCCGAGCCCCGACTCTGTTCCCACCGGGGAGGAGCTCCCACACGACGATGAGGCCACTGCAGAGGCCTTTGAGAAATTGCGCTGCCAAATGGAGGGTATGTTTGGGGATTGTTAAGAAAAGCATTTTAGTTGCATGCTTGCAGCATCGCAGGTGACTCTACTTCTCTCTACTACTACTACTGAATATGGAGCAAAGGAGCTCCACACCAGTCGAAAAATGTGTACAAAGAGATGCTGTGTGGTAGAGGTAGAGTATTTGTCTATCTCGATTTGTCAAATTACATTTCAACAAAGGTGGAACAAGTACTGTGTACTAATACAACAATGTAAAAATACTTCATGTAAAAGTCCTGCATTCAAAATCCTACTTAAATAAAAGTCCAAAAATATTGTCAGCAAAGTGTACATAAAGTATCAAAAGTAAAAGCACTCATAAGGTGAAGCTAACTACTATACTACTACTGTTACTATACTACTGCTACTACTACTACAGTTAGTTAGTTTGGTCCAACCTAGAGGTCTGATCCCCTCCAAAGAGTCACAAAATGAATCTGAGTGGTCGTGAGATGATTAACTGGGAAGGAAAGAAGAAGCTCTGCTTTAACTGTGCATTGGATTTTATAAATGTATAAAAAAAAATTTTGGGGGGGGGGAATCTTAATCTGAAAAGTAATTTGGGGCTATAGCTGTAGGGTATATAAAGTAAAAGCAACGTGAACAATTTTGCCCTCTGAAATGTGGTGAAGCAGTAGTAGAAAATAGAAAATAGTAATAAAATACAAGTACCTCAAAAGAGTGAATGAGTGTATGAAGATGGCCAAAAGAGAGAACCAAACATATTTAGTGCAAGAAAATGTGTCGAAAAAGAATGAAAGGATGGACACAAGACGCCAATGGGGGTGTTGAGTTGGATGGAAGGAAGGACATGTGACAGATAAGGAGGTCACTGGTGTGGATGGTGTGTTTCCAGGAGAAGAGAGCAGATGGAGGGACAAGAAGAGAGGGAGAAGAAGCTATGGAATAGTATTAAGGGAGGGATGAAGCCAAATACAGCTTATTAACAGGAGGGAAGGGTGTCGAATTGGTGGGAAGCATAGAAATAGCTGGAAGGGATTTATGTAAATGCCTCATAGGGTAAATTGAGGAAGAGGAGAAGTGAAACAAAGGGATTGTGGAAAAGAGGGAAATGGAGGGGAATATTTAACATTTAACATTTGACATTTTGGCAAACGTGCTTATTTGCTTTCTTCTAGGTGAAAAGGTTGATACCACTCTCGTGTCTATACCCTAAATACTGAGTGTAGCTTGAGCCAGCAGCCAATTATCTTAATTTAGCTTAAAGACAGATTTTTTACCTCTGCAAGGGGCCAGGCCAGGTTTCCTCCTGTTTCCCCGCTTTATGCTAAGCTAAGCTAACTGT
This sequence comes from Nannoperca obscura, assembly GCA_036024295.1. Lineage (NCBI taxonomy): Eukaryota > Metazoa > Chordata > Actinopteri > Centrarchiformes > Percichthyidae > Nannoperca > Nannoperca obscura. The sequence continues at coordinate 62,952 of JAVQJL010021286.1, read as the reverse complement.
CTGCTGGCAGTAATTTCACATTAGAGTGGTATCGACCTTCTCGTCTATCTCGCTGCAAGAGACTGAATATCTAAACTATTCTTTTAATGAAAAAGTGCCACCTTGGCAGATACCGTCTCCTTCCTGTGCCAAATACATCTGACGAGAAAAAACAGAGGTCAGCTTTTCAGCTCAGGACATATAATTCACATTAATGGCAGGCGAGTAGATGGTCACACTGTACAGGACACACTGTACACACATTCGGTAATTGTCCGGCACTAATGCATCAAGAGTGGACAGGGCTGCTTTTCTGAAGTTCTGGATCAAATTGGTAAATGTTGTTATCTATTTTCATTTTCATTCGCCGGGCTTTTTTGTGGTGTAAAAGCTCCCCAGCATACTCCAGTGTAACAAGGGGAGCAAATTAAGTTTTCACTCCAGATGAAAGTAACAAGTGGAAGGTCGGGGGAAACTAACTGATGACCATTAACACACCTTCATTTAACCCCCCCCCCAATTTTGAATTCACTCAGCATGACTAAACAACATGCAACTAGAAAATGTCAGATGGCATTGATTGACGAGATGAGGAGAGATGAGACATAATTTAACAGAAAATGTAGGATGAGAGCATTTAATCCTCGCTGCTGTATCATCTTCCCTGTGTGGTTAATATTCCCAATATGTCACTTTTCTTCACCCTCACCTCGTCCTCCATTTGTCTCTTTGCCCCCTGCAGAGTTCTCCAGGGAAAGTCTATTAGAAGCTGCAGGTGGACTCGAGTGCCCCCTCTCAGAGGAGAAAGAGGATTGTTCCAGCGTTGCTAATGTAGCAGATCGTCCATCACAACAAAACAACGCACAAGCAGGTACATTAGATCGAAAAGAGCCACGGATACACAGGAATCATTTCCCCTCAGGGGACTCTTAATCATCCGCTCACTAGGCAGGGTTTATTTAGATATGTTAAACAGCTCAAGAGGCTTGGCTTGGTGTCATGCAATCACAGCTTGTCAACAAACATCTGTGAAGTGGCTTTGATCCTCATGCTGAAATGTCCTGGGAGGCAGCTACACAGGAAAGTGGAAACATTAGTTTTGGGCAGCTGATGGGGTTGAGCTAATACTGTACTGTTTTCTGCCATTACTGTAGATTGTCTTTGTTTGTCTGTTCTTTGATTTAGTTCTATATATTTTTCTTTCTCTCTACCATTAATCTGTGTGGACCTATTAATCAAGAACATTTAGTTTGTTGCAACAAATTACTGGTTAACACTTTGTGTAAAGCTGATTTAAGCATCTATTTATAAAATATAGGCATAAGAAAAATTATGATGTCTTACTGTGTGCTCAGATAGAACGCAAAGCTAATTTCAAACAGCTCTAACAGAGTGATACGCCGCCTGGATTGCATCACGTAAATTTCAGGAGTCGCATTGTCCCAGTTTATCTTTCATTCTTTTAATTTCAGCTATTAACTCGTCTGTGCGCTTCAACTGAAGCAGCACCTAAAGTATTTGGATCAAGTTAAAATTATTATTTAAATAATACTTATTGAAAATTTAAATTAGCCAAATTACAGCTGTTTATTCAAAGTGTCAGATATATATTTAATTAACATTTAGGTAAACATAAGTACCTATCGGATCAGACTTGGAATTGGCAGATACCAAGTGTGAAAGAACCTGGATCGGGATCAGGCCCAAAAACTGCAGCACTCTGAAACCTGCCCGTGTACACCAATGGGACTAGACGAGACGGTGTATCGTTTCCGAAGCAACGACTCTTTTGACTTCATTTTAACTGTGACTTTTCAGGCATTTTTGTAGCTGGATATATTTTTGTAGCGTCTTTAAACACGAATGAGGACAATGAAAGTGAGTTACTTGCTACAGTTGCATTTCTAGTATTGATGAAACGGTAAAAACATAAAAAATGCTATGAACTGATTGGCTGTTGAAACAAATGACATGCCTTACCTTCTAAAACCAGCTGCTGGCAACTTGACATGCTGAGTTGCAGGCGTCGCCATCAGCCGGCTGAGATGGGCCAGAACACACTGCTGCAACTTTTCCCTGCAACGTCCTAAAACTGTTTTGTCTCGCCGCAAGTCTTTGGTCTGAACTCTCCACCACTCCTACTGCAAAGCCAATTTGAATAATGTATCCAACCACCTTTGTTTCTATGTAGTTAAACACAAAGCATCAGAAAACAGAGTGTAAGTTCCACTTCATTTAGAGAAACAACCATCTCTACATTGGATTAATAAAAAGTGTAACCAAATATTTATTTATTGTTTAGCTGCAAGAGTCCATTAAAATCCCCCCGGAGTCAGCCTTTCTCTCTATCTTATGGTCTCTCAGTCTTTTATGTCTCTGTCTATATTTTGCAGACACAAAAGCAGCAGCATCCAGTGCGATCCAGCCGGCAGAGGAGAAAACGACAAAGAAATGCAGCCTGGAGAAAGAGAAATAGAGCGGTCTTCTGCTCAGCCTGCTCAGCCAGCCCAACACAATGACAGAAGATTGTGTCTGCAGATCCACTTTTTAGATACATCAGGGCATCTCTGTTCCTCTACAGTCATACCTTAGTCACCAGCCCGAGAGCAAGAACAAAGATTTCTACACTAATCTTGTGTCAAAATGCCTGTTTAAAAGAGGCAATTATTTGATTATAATATTTTTGTTTTCGAAAGCTTCCCCTGAACTAAACTAACACTAGCTTACTCTATTTATGACCCAGACTGGGAGTTACTACCAAGTTAATTGGATAGAGTTCTGTCTCTGTCACACAACTGTCATAAACCAACATGACTCAGATGCTTAACGTCCCCTTTAATGTTTAAAGGCAACAAATGTTCTATCTGCAATCCTTTTAGACATGAACCTTTTTATCGTTAAATATGTGCCATGACTTCTGCAATTATTGTTCCATCTCAAAGCAATAAAATTGTATTTGTACCTCATTAAAGAACTGGGACCGAAACCATCACTTTTAAATTAAAAAGCTGTCATTTTGTCTCGTGAGTTGGATGCTGAATCCTGAAAAAGTGGCAAGGGTTAAATTAAAACTATATTTACATGTGTTTACACTACTGGATTAGACATTCAGTCCAACTGAAAAGTAATTGCATGTTTTTTTTCTGTTACAGCATATAGAGCTACAACGATTAGTCAATTAATCGATAAGTCGATCAACAGAAAATGAATAGGCAAATATTTTCATAGTTAATTCATTTTTTTTATTTCTTTTTTAAGAATAAATGTCAGAATTCCCTGTTTGGTTTTTGCTGATTTCTTTGGTCTTCTACATTTGTAAATGAAATATTTTGGGGTTTTGGACTGTTGGTCGGACAAAACAAGACATTAAAAGACACCATCCTGAACTCTGGGAAACTGTGAGGCATTTTGTGATTAATTGAGAATAATCAATGAAAATGATCCTTAGTTTCAGTCGCATGTGTATAAATCTCTTGTCCTGTGTTCTCCTTTGAGAAAAAATCTTAAACCAAATGGAGAAATTGATATTTTCTATATTTTGATTTCAAGATGGCGCCCCCTATCGTTAGATTCATTTGTCGGAATACAGTTATTTATCCGTCAGCATAGATGGAGACCTTGTTTCCATACAGCCAATCAAATTACTTCATTTTCAATCATATTTGAATAAAGCAGTAATGTCATCGCATAGATGGTTACAGTGACGAACAACAGCCTGCTACACAAGAGGGCAATCTACTAGCTGCTGTCAATCAAAAACAGACACGCATAATAATAATAATAATAACAAAAACTGTTAACAATACATTTTTAAAAAACATTATTTTTGACTAAATTTGTTATCAGTTGGACATAAAAGTAATGGTAAGGGAGTAAGTACTTGTAATATCCCATTTAACAATGATGTTATGTCTGGTTATGGTATTACACAAAAAATCTGCCTTTAACAGCCAAACTGTGTGGTTGTTAATCTGTAGTTCGGATGCAGAATTAGGAGCAACAGAGGGTTGTGTCTGCAGAAGCATTTACATATTTTGAATTAACAAGGAAAAACACTTCTCCAGTGAGCAAATTGCACCATCTTATTGACACTTGAATGCTTTTTTTGGGAATCTAAATCCTGGTTTTAAAACACCTTCCTGCATGGCACTGAACGTACAGTTTTTATAAACGGAAGGTCTTTTCTGTGCTTCATTCTGTACAGAATTTAATTTAAACAACAAATCAAACATTTGAAAAATACCGGACAGAAATTGTACTTACTGGCATTCCTTTTAATTCTACTTTTCTATGAAACAAGGACAACATAAAGTCATCACCACACTCCTAAATGTTTGAAATTCTATCTGTTATTTGTATCACTGAAGTGGCATTATTATGTAGTTATGTGACAATCTTTTCCATAACCTTCACATTATACTTGACATGTGTGAAATAAATAAAACAAACCGAAGCATAAAACTAAAGCCACCCTAGTATTGATGTCACTTTAGCAGATTAATCAGCAGTTTAATTCCCAGCTGCCAACAATGACCACTACGTCCACAATGAACAAGAAAGACAAAACATTCCTGTGCAAGCTTTTGTTATTTCTTCTGCAGTGTATTTATGGACCATGTAATGTTTGTTCTGTTTTTGAATGGTAATAGTGTACTTTACATGAATTGAATCTGCAGAGTTTTGTTCCAATTTTACTTGAATTGATTGATCAATCAATTGATGAATCTGTAATCTAATTTTGTTTCATACAATAAAATGTTTAAATTGGTGATTGGCTGTTTTTCTTTCACACGTATCCAGGCACCGTTTATGAATTTTGCATCCAGTCAAGTTAAAAGCATCTTTTGTTTGACAATTTGACTTTTTTTTTTGAAATCTTAAAAGTCTAAAGCATATAAATTAAGATCTGCTTTCCCATTAAATCGTCAAAAGAGAGGTATGTTGAAACTTCAAGTTAAACTTACAGTGTCTGACATCATTAGACCACTCGTCGTGTTTAGTAGAGGTTGACTATATCCTAAAAATAGGCACTGTGCCAATAAATAATTCAATGTACTCAGAGCTGGAAGCATAAAAACACATACATTTTTCATACACAGGACTGCTTTTCACAAATATATTTTGTAACACTGCGGCAATTCAAGCAACATGTGATAAACTTACAGTTTTTTAAGATCGCCGGAAGTAGACTGATCACTTCTATTGCAAAGTTTTTCTGTGAAAGCATGTTGCAGTCATCACTTCAGGAGGATGTGCTGCAGGATCCCTTGAGAGTAAAAGCTGTTTAGTTGTTTGTTTAGTTGTTACCATTTTCTATACTGCATTTATATAGCTATGCCCGTGTGTGTGTTGGGGGGTTAGGGTGCAAGTGTATGTGCACGTTATGCACTTTAGATTATGCACATTTAACAGGGAGCTAACAGCACTGTATCTTCAATCCTTGTTGTGCTATTTATGTATTTATTCAATGTGCAGCCACCCAGTAAAATTGAATGAAAATGAAGATGCAATTGCAAACGGCTTAACTATCAATTGTTAAATTGGGTTTGAAGCTGAACCCTCTGGGCAACCCTGCAGACATTTCTCTCCCTTTGCTCTACAGCCCCTCCAGCTGGGAGAGCAGAGAAGTGAAATCACTGGTTCACCAGACATGAGGCAGCTTGACAATCAATTTTATTGTGCGCATGTTACAGTAAAACGAAGGTCTAACAAAATACACTTTTAAGTTGGGAAGTTGGGGGATAAGGTTTTGGATGGATTTGGAGTAAAAGTAATGATTATTTAGCCTCTACTTCATCTATTTTGATCATTTCCCAAGTGTCCCATTTTTATGGAAATCCAGTACTAAATTGCTGTAGAACACAAATGTTAAATTCCATTTTTCAAAACATTTCAACGTCTTTTTAAAAGTAGCATAGTAAAGTATAAATAAAGTATATTAAAAAGTATATTTATCTGTTAGCCAGGCTTATGGTTAAGCTGCAGACTTTGTCTGGCTCATGTGTACTTTAACAGGACACTTTGGCTTTTGACGAATTTCCATACAGGACAGCTTCTTTAACATTAAGCTCCACTTTCTTACTCAAAGAGAATTGTAGAGTATCTACTGATTGTATTCTACTGAGAATGGTCGACTAAATCTGACTGAACAGATCCAAACGGGTATATTAATGCATGTGCTGCAAACATCACTTCTTATAGTCAAACATAAACTACTTAAAATGAGTGCATTTTTAAAAAGGAACAATGAATTAGAAAGGGGTGAGGATATCACTTGAGTTGGCCTTTTAAGTAAAAATGAGCACTAGGTTTTGTGCAGAACATCATTGCTTTGGATTTTACAGTTATTAGTTATTGCCAAATGATCCACTGAATGTGCTGTTTTGCTCATTTTACAGGTCTGGAACTGAATCAAAAAAATTATGCAAGACAGGCAGCTTGAAATTAATCAAAGATTAGGATTTGTGATTGCAGTTGAATCCTTTAAATGTTGTAACTAAAAACAACAGTATCCCACTATACCAATGCCAGCCTTATAATGAATCAATACCAAACCTTTTCAATGTTTATTGCATGGTTAAATGATTTGTGTACATTTCCAACTATTAAAGGTAAAATGTTCTTTACAAGTGTTTAGGTGGCAAATTAAATTAATAACATGCACTATACTGTATAACATGGCCAGCATGTACACTTTGCATTTAAATTATCATAATATAATACACTTAAAATAAGACATGAGGACATTTCTGTGAATACACTGCATCTTACCTTGGGAAGATGATTCTAACCTTAAACCACTCCTCCCTCCCTCCTCACCTTCCTCCTTTGACTACCTCAATCATGGTATAAGAAGGCATTGTGGTTTTGTTACAAATGGTGAATTACCATTATCCTCAGTTAGCCTTTGTAGATATTCTATGAAATAAATCAGATATCATAACTTAAGTCCTATCTACAGTTTTGTATCTGTAGTGGGGTCTTGCAGGGATTTTTCTGACAGCTCCTCTTGTCTGGATCTCTGCTCTGTTGTCACTCTGGGGTCTGAAAATCCTGGAGGATATTGGAGATTGGAAGAGGCATTGGAAAATTTTGTTAAGCTGAAAGGGAAACAATATCTGTATCTGTTAATCCCCTCGTGAGTTCACAGTAAAATGAATGTAGATAACAAATCAAATCAGGGAGACTGAGCACATTGAGGCAGCAAAGTGGCTTAGTGTCCCTGTCAAATTACACATCTAGAAAAAAGATATTTTATTCTGTGTTAGCAGAGGTTGTCAAACTCTTGTGAGGTGATCATTTTAATTCCGAAAAGTAGAACAATTTCCCAAGATTGTTATGCGGTAAACCCTGCTGTGAATTTGTTCAAATTGAGACTTTCAAAACAATAATACATTCTGTATTTAGATTAAATTAGAATATGCCCTAATTTCGTTAACTTCTTCAATATTTACCTTAACATAGATTTGAGAATTTACGCAGTGCATACAGTACAAAAATAACATGAATAAATGAATGAATGTATACACAACATACCATTGGAGCCACTTTCCTTCCATTTGAGCTTGTTGTCTTCGGTGTGTCGTGTCCAAGTGGAGCGAAAGCTCACCAGCTCAGCTGTGATATGGGCGAGACTCCACTGCAGACCTCTGGAGCTCTCCTTCCAGAGATTACTATTGAGAAATAACAGTGCTGTCATAGCAATACTTCCCCCCTTGTTTTACCTTTATTCATCTTTCTTTGTTTCATTTAGATAATTGTGAGTTTCTCTGTACCATTCTTGTCTGTATTTAAATATCTAAATTTCTCTTTAAGGAATAGTTTTGAGAAATTAGAAGCTACACCCAGCAGCTGGTTAGCTTAGTTTAAGAAGCAGGGTGACACAGCTAGCCCAGCTCTGTACAAAGGTAATAAAACATGCTTACCACCACTTTAGCAGCTCACAAATTCAGATGTTATACTTTGTCTCTTTGATCTGTACAAAGATCGAAGTGTAACAACAATGCCTTAGACAAAGCCAGGCAAGCGGTTTCTCCCCATTTACAGTCTTTATGCTAAGCTAAGCTAACCAGATACTATCAAGAAAGTGAATAAGTGCATGTCCTAAACATCCTGTAAAACCACAACTGTACGGATAGAACAAATGAGATATGACGCTATAATTAGTGAGTTTTAGAGGTGCTGGTAGGCAGATTTCTTTCAGCTTTGGATGAAGCCAGAAGAGATGTTACCCTCTGTATCATCATCATGGATGAATTAAAATAATTGGATACCAAGATGGTGCCTGATAATTTCAATGAAAAATGCTCAAAGAGCATATATTTGTCTGCACATTGTGCAACCCAATGCACATTCGTGTTTTTCCTAATTAACTGTGTTTGCAGTTCGATCTGTCCCGTCAACAGATGTCTCTTTTGTAATGGTGGTCTGCTTTTTGGGCCGCAGGGAGTTTTTTGTTGCAATACCAATGCGCGGCCACTGGAACAACTTAACAAGTAGAAAGGTCTTGCAGATTGTTCAATAGATCTATGGTTTCCACTCTTTAAGCTAAAAATGTCCAGCGTACAAGCCTTGTATGTGTGTTACCTGTGTCTGTTGCAGGGGTCTGGTGGACCCGGGTTCTCCTCTACCAAAGGAATAACAATCTTTTCAGCCATGTCCGTCAGCAGAGAGAACGTAGGATACACAATGAAGTCAATGAAACCTGCAAGAGCAAATGTAGCTGTAAATAAATTCAAATGTAATTCAGAGATTGAAGTAATAAGGTGTAAGATAAATTGCAATGCTGATTGGTTAAAAAGCATAAAGCAGCATAAAGCATGTCACTGGCAGGCTTATTGTGTCTGGGAAAAGAAGAACATACTGCGACGAGTGGTGATTTTAGATGATGTGTATCAAAACTTTTTATTTGGGAACACCTGTATGTTTGCTGCTTTACAGCAGCAGTTTCATGACTACACTAAACAGAAGTGTGGATGGAAAGTATATCTGTTATATAATATCAGTGTGAAGAGGACTGAGTGAAAGAAACAGGCTTTGGAAAGTATTTTGTGAGACGTACCAATCTGGGACTCGGCTACCAGGGTGCTTTTTCGATCACACAGAGGAGAGAAGGGCAGGCCGAGCTCCGCCTCTCTATCACCCTCACAAAGATAGAAAGAGAGAGAGAAGATATCTTAAAGGGCATCCCACACATTGCCTGAAAATAACTTTTCAAAGGTTATTTGACTCCAACACTTGCCACCTGAGACTTTCAGATTGTTCAAAGTACACCATACAAGTGATTTTGTTTTTTAAAGTAACACAACAAACACTTAAGGGCCTATTCAGGGAGAGGCTTCTCACATCTTATTTACAAAGGCAGTAGGGCTGTCCAACACCTCCTCTATTCTATATTCTTCTTCAAGTCCAGGCAGTGAAAATAAAGAAAAGAGGATGACAGCACACCGCAACTTATTGTTGAATTTACTGGAAATCCACTCAGTCAAAGTACCCGCCAATTCTCTTTTTGCCATCTGGCAAGGCTCAATAGGCATTAGCTTGAAAATAATGGCATTTTAAAGGGGGTTGACAGTTTTCTTCCTACAGTAAAACAGACGTCAACATAAACACTTCTAACAACTGATTGCATGATTGCATCTCTTGCTGAGTTGTCATTCTTCTAAAAAAGCATGGCAGCAGATCTGAAAAGGTTGCCAAATGTATTAAATAAACCAAAATCAGCGTTGAAGTAGATATCAGGGGTAGTTGCAGAATCAGGGTTCATTTGAGATCTACTGTATAACACCTAGTCTAATCTCACTGCAAGGTCCAATTAGTTGCTATTCTGGAGCTTTCAGTTGATCCTTATCAGCAGATGGAGTTTTTCCATTAAACTGTAAATTTTCAAATAGCCAAATACCTTTTTTAAAGATGTTTCATCCGTGTTTCCTTAAAAGTATCTAAGTAGTAAAAACATTCCATGACAACTCCATCTGCTCAAGAAGATCATGTTAGATTACTTAAAGGTCCAAAACAGATGCTAAATGGACCTTGTGGTTCAGAGATCTGATCATCTGGTTTGACGGTTTATTAAACATCCAAATCCATTTAGGTTTTCAATTTCCATCCACAAAGTAAATCCTCCTGAGATTCTCTCAAAAAAGGAACATTTGGAAATGTTCTTTTCGTTTTTTGATGTTTTTATATGTTATACAATCGAAAACCTTTGTTTATTCCACACTAAGCTTAGCTGACTGTTGTCTAAACTATGTAGTCATGTTTTTGTTCTTCTTCTGTAGCTCTACAGGTTTTCTTACTCAATCTATAGTCTCAGCATACCAGACTTTCAAAACATAAATCCACTATCCACCCATCAAATAAATAGTTTTCACTAAGAATAAACAGAATCATCATAATAATTAAATTCTCAGTCCTTTGTAACACTATGCACATAATGACACACTCTATGATTTAAAGTAAAGTTTGGTTCTTAGAGTGAGGCTGACTTATGAAATGTTGCTGCCATAATAATCCAACCTCAAAGGTTAACTTTCCACAGTTGTCTTCTCCTGTTAGCTTAAATTATTTTGTTACACATATTGTTCCCAAAGGACAAGAATGATCCTTAAGGCTCAGTGTTTCATGAGGTTTGGGAGTTTTGAAAGGCAACATGCCATTTCAACACGATCAAATGGTTTATTACATGTCTGGCTCAATCGATTTTCAGTGCATTTTTTTCACAGACTTAAATCTTCTTTAAAATCTGAGCTTGTAAGATCTAGTGTTGCTTCAACTACCTGAAGGACATGTTCAATATACTTTTCAAAAAGATTTTCCTCTCTCTGACTGTTTCTGGTTCATACCTGAGGTGCTATTTATGTAGTTTTCTTTAGCTCGGGCGTAATAAACCTCTTTGAAAGTTTCCCACTCTCCCTCTCAGACTCCAGTGAGTCATTTACAAAACTGTTGAGCTGTTATTAGGTGTCCGACCTTTTGACTCATCAATCATGCTAAGATAATAACAGATCAAACCAGTCAGATAATAATAGAAGTAGGTAGGCCATGAAAGAACAGGAGAAATTATCTAAGCATACGTGAAGGGAATATTTCTCTTTACAATATTTCAGTAAAAATGTTACACATAAAACAAGTCTGACATCAATATTCACAGTAAGATTCGACAATACTAATGAAAAAACCAAGACACAAAAACAACACAGTAACTCAAAAACCTTTCTAGTACGATAGATAGCTTTACATAATATTACCCCCTCTTTTTTCTATTATGTCTATTTAAACAATTGTTCAGTCATATTTTGTTAAATTTATGTCCCTACATGATGGTCTAAATGATGGTTTTCTCCAGTAGAGCTGAGACAATTAGATGTTCAAGAGAAAAGTTATTGGGAACAATTAAGATAATTAATATTTTACAAAAACCAAAGTGTAAAAATGACAAGTGTGCTGTTGTATAGAGGAGTTATTTGCCAAACTATTTCTTGGCTTGAGAAATGCTGGTAAGCAGAATTTGTTGCCTCCAGACAGAGCCAGGCTGTCTTCCCCTGTTTCCAGTCTTTATGCTAAGCTAAGCTAACCGGCTGCTGGCTCTAGCTACATATTTAATGTACAAATATGAGAATGGTATTGATTGTCTCATCGTTGCTGACCAAGTTGATCTTATTTTGTGTTGTGTTTGACCATATTACTGCATAATAATGTAAGCGTGATGATGTTAATGCTTGAACCAAGAAGAAAAGAAGAGACCTGTTAGTTCAGGTCTATTAGAGTACCTACCTGCCTGAAAAACTCCTCCATCAGGGCTTTGGTCCAACGAGAGTGCAGTGCCCAGGGCTTGGATGGATGGCTTATGTCAGCCGTGTGGAGTAACAGAGACAGTGCTATGGGCTTGTCAATCCTGTTGAAGAAAGCATGATGCACATCTTGTTTTTGTTGTTGTGCATCTCAGACAAAAAAAAAACAGACTTGACACCAGCCAGCGTGACACTAAATTGCCCGTCTGCCTCTCTGTGCGGGATATATTATATTATTATAAACATATTCGGACCCTCCCTCTACACCTCTACACCCTCTATTTTCTACTGTTTATTATTCTTTTTTCAATAACTTTATTGAGCATTGTAGCTGTATCAAAAAGCAATTTCCCTTCTGGGATTAATAAAGTATTTCTGATTCTGATTCTGATTATTTTAATCAGCCGAATCTGTTCGGAACATTCATTTTATGACCTCTTGATTATGCGGCACAGCGTCAACAACAGCACAGTCCATTAGCGTTACCGTTCTTGTTGTTGTAGGCAGGCCTTCATCCCTTTGACTTGGAGTAGGTGGGAGGACATGTCTGTGGCCAACACCATCTCTATAACAAGCGACCGCAGCTCCCTTTAAACAGAGAAGCAGTTTACTAGTTGACCTTGTGATTATGGTAATGAACTGTATGGGGTTAAAAACGGCAAGCAGGAAGACTCAATGGGGTTGTAGCACTTTTACATTTCCTGGTGGATTTTCTTGTTCCTATGGTAACACTGACTGCTAGAAAAGCCCATTATAGTAGTGGTGTTTATCGCTGGTGATATCTGCAGAGCTCCTCCATGAATAACACACTCACATAGGCTACTGTATCTGTGATATATAAAGCGTCAGCCTCCATGAATACAAAAACACAAACTGTGTTCCAGTGCAGAAAGACTGTTCACACTAATATGAATATATATGAGGAGAAAGCATGCTTAGTTTAACATCTTGGTCAATAATGATCAACCATAATTTAATTACATATGACACTGTTAAAGTAAATTTAATAGTTTTAGCTCACTGACCAAATCTCTGATTGTTAGTTACTGAAGTCAGCGGAAGTACACCGTGACTCTTTCACCCACTGAGTGAATGAGTCACCAAATGGTAACAGTAACATAATCCTTTAAGCAGAAATTGTATCTTAAGAGTTCAGAGGTCAGGGTCAGCTGGATGAGCAGCCTTGGAGCTGGAAAAGACTCAAAGTGTCATTTATGGACAATTCAAGCTAAACATATAATTGCCCACATGGGGACTCTGGGGTCAATATGTAGGCATTTTAAGTCCACCAGCACAATTACACCACTCAGATTTCAAAAGATATTGTCAAGCAATCTCATGAAAAGACCCAAACCAGCAATTCTTTCTGAATTCCCTACCCTGTTCGTGACAATCAGCCCCAAACAATTCTTTCCTACTCAAGTTGTGCTGTCAAGTGAATGTTTCAAAACAGGTTACATATGTCTAGTTTCATTTTTGTAAAAGAAAATATTTTACTGAAACAGTTGGAAACTGTCGTTTTTTGGCCAAAGTTACTCAGAAAGGAGTAAATATTATTAATTTCAGCTGCAAGTTAATTCACTTGTACAACAGTACAGCAACAGGACGGTGTACGTGAGATTGATTCAAAGTAAACTAAGCCAATGTTTGTGGTATTGAAGGAACATGGGCACTGTAGCTTTTAGCAGAAATTACAAAAACTTTTAATAAGCCCTATCTATGGCAGCAAAATGTTGTAGGTGGTACTGACTCAAAATAAAGTACAGTGCCCATCTTCATGGTGATTAAGGAACCCAGGGCAACTGTGTGGCTCATTAATGTGTTTTTAACAGTTTTTGTTCAATGGCACAAATGAATAAGTTGTATCAGGCTTTGGCTACACAGACAATACTTGTTAGTAGGTTTTATATTTTTATATTTTATATATATATATATATATATATATAGTGTTCTTGGAACTATCTCACTTCAGAAAGTGTGATTTACTTTTGTGTTGAACAAACCTTGCAAGGTTTTTGCCAGAGATTTCAAATCTATTTATATTTCAGTAAGTGAGTTCTCACAGTGGCCTTCGACAAAAGCTTGTTATATTCAGCTGTGTAGTTATGTAGGTGGAGAGCAGTAAGGTTTTTCCCAGAAAAAGAGCTTGTCGTGACATTTGTTCAAAATGCACCCTGGTCTATCATAACGAAACCTTTACTGTTTGATTATATGAATGTTTACCGTTTTAGATGTCAAAAAAACCTTTGGGTATCAAATGTCATCGTTGCTGCATTAAACGAACAACAATGAACTGCACACAACATGAGTGTTTTAAATTTGATTTGCCCTTTAAACTGTGATGACTATTGTATCCACCCTGAATAAAAGTCTGTTTAGTTAATAGTAAATTAAGCATGGCGTTATTTCAGCACTAAAGCCGAGCTTGCATTAGCTCAGTGACACCAGCTGTTTCATTCAGGCTTTACAATCACTGGCTTATTCACTGCTGCAATGCTATTAACTGTCATGTCCAATTGTATTACAGTAACACAAAGGCAGTATAGCGCTGCCTTTATAACCTTTTTGCTATGACGCCACTGGTACTCTCATGCTGCTCTCTGAGACCACCTCAACCTCCTCCTCCTGTGCCGAGTTTTTTGATTTAACTAAGCTTGTTTGTTCATGCATGTGTTTATTAGGTGGGTGTTTAGCTCTCCCAGCAGAATCCTTGTTGCTTTGAGAGCCCTCTCTAAGTGCAGAGCCTTTTAATCTGCCAAATCTGTCATTATTTTCTATAAATGGTCAGTTATGAGACATAAGTGTCTCTAACTGAAACAACTATAAGCAACACAATCTTAGATGGTAAAAATGCTGTCGTCTTACATCCATTCTTCTCTCGTCAAATTAATAAAGATGTTCATCTGGTCGTCCTGCAGCAGGCGAAATGCTGCGCTCAGGTGATGGCTTTCCTGTACCGACCGATCATTGTAGATCAAAGCAAACTCTGACCTGGCAGACAGAGAGTGGAAAAGCATCAGAGTGAGTAGGCATAAAAGTGTAATTGTACAGTTCTGTAGTTGTACGAGGAGGAGGAGGTGGGAATGAGATAAAACGAGAGTCCTAAGGGGCTCTTTTAAGCACAATGTCTGTAGGTCTGTAATGATGAATTTAAAAGTGCTGAAGGGGGAGAGGGATGAGATAAAAACGGGCACCATGTGGGTATAATGACTCAGTATAGCAAGTTAATTAACAAATTTCTTAATCAGGCATCCCATGTCCACTCATTTGCATAATCTACTTTATTATACTGTTGAAATGGGTAACAAAATACACCGTGAAAAGCTTTCCAATTAGTGATTATTTTGAAGCTTCCGCCAAAACCATGACAGTTAAACCAAACATAAAATAAAACACTGGTGAAAATGTCACCAATCAGCTGTGGTCAAGTAGTCTCTTGGGGGCTGTAAAAACGCTGTAGTTTCATTTCTGGCCACAGTCAGATTTAATTCATTATGGTTGTAACAGTTTTTAATGATGACAAAATTTCATGTGGAAAAAAATATAATTTTTAATGACATGTTATTTCCCCAGAAGGCAGTGCCCTGGTAAAAAAAAAAGTATGTATTTTTACAATAATTATATTGAAAATAGCAACAGTGTTCTGGGACAAATATTTTAGTTAAAGTTGTACTGAAAGTCTGAGGTATTGAAAAGATTTTCCCATCCCCTGAGAAGTAATAGAATCTTATTTATTATGATTTTTCTATGATGTTTTCTAGGAAGTTTGATGTTTTTATTGTATTGTGTATATTTGTATGTGCTAGACAGAATCAACAACCAGAACCTGTCCATCCTGTGAACGAGAGCTATTAGCCTAGGTGCAGGCTCTTAGAATAACTGTTGAGTTTATAGGTTGCCAGAGGAATTTCCTTGAAAGAACTTCTCCATTTAAACCAAAATTAATATATATTCATTATTTATTTGTTACTGGAGACTGTATTCTTCTTTTTGAGAATCTGCATGCTTGTAGATTAATGTTAGCAAATAATTAATATTAAAATAAATGAGTTAATTGGAAATGTACCAACACTGTCTATTTTTACCCTACCAGTTGATATGAATTTACAACCACTTATCAGTTCCCTTTTAGGAAATTACAGGATACTACAGTGCTAAAAGAATAGTTCTACAATACCAAAACATATATAAAACCCACTATAGTATAAGCTAACTTTTGTACCTTGTTTTGTACCTTGACTCTTTTGGGAATTAATTTCTGCAGCATTATCCACGGCCTCAATCAAATCTTTGATGAGCCCCATGCTGCACAACATGAAGCTGTTCAGTCATATTTTGGTGAAATGTTGAGTGTTAGAGGATACTGATGGACACTGGAGAAGTGCACTATACCGCAGGAATGATTTTTGAGGTTTCCATGGCCCATCGTTCCATCGTTTTTGCCCATCGTGAAAACTTGTTACCACTGGAATCAATTCTAACCAAAGTAATAACAAAGTAATGACAAAGTAATAACAGCCAGAGTGTATTTTGGGTGGAGCATGACTTTAAGATTGATACTGTTTTAGTGTTTGTTACTGAGACATGTTCTTTTATTGTGAACAATTATTATTCCCAAAATAAAGCATGATGATGATAATGGGTACCAAGAGATTGCGTTCTTCAGCCCTCCTATGTGGAAAATTGACATCTAAAAATACTGTGCCCCCCCCAAGATATGTTTGCTTTAGAGTGCTCTATCTCTCTTTTACTCTCTCTTTCACTTCTAAAATTGTACCTTAAAGGCCTTTAAAAAACCCTACCCTACTATTTCTACATTCTCTCTTACTATTTTACAATTTCACAACAGGGTGTGCCATATATATATATATAACTGGTGCTTTATATGCTTACTTTGTGTGGATGTGAAAGTTGTTTGTGGTTCCCGTGTGTTCAAAGTCGTGGATGGCTGCTGCAAATAGTGCCGCCATCACTTCAAGTTCTGTTAGCCAGTGCTTCATAGACCCAAGAGACAAAACAAATGTGAAGCAATCTGTATAGTCATATCAAGTAATGTCAGTATTGTAACATGGGAATAGCAACATCTGAAAGTGATGATTAGTCAGAGATATAAAGTCTGAACAAGTGAGTGATCCTTCCCAAATGTGTAAATACAGATGGAATTACTTGGATTTAAAGGATAAGGCTTATTTTTCTTACTGTCAAGAAACCCTATGAAAAGACCAAAATCAACAATGAATTGATCCGACTCACAAGTATTACCTGCATAGTCAAAGGCTAATGCAGCTTATTCCTCTGTGCCACAGACCTCCACTGTTGTTCAAAAACAACCATGCTAGCTGCTCTGTGAGGCTGTAAATACCAATGTCAGGATGCTAACATGTTAACAATGACAATACTAACATGAAGATGTTTAGCTAACAGGTAAAATGTTTTATAATTAACACAAAACAGTCCAACTGAAAGCTGACGTTGTTTCGTAATCCACTAATGTATTGGACAAATTAACATTTTCGTCTGACGATGACGTAAATGAAAGGTTAGAAGTTATGAAATTATTCAGCTTGACGGGAACATGAAATGTGTGTACAGAAATATTTTACTCAAAGCCACAAGTGTCCACCTCATGGTGGCGCTAGAAGAAATGTCAGGAGATCACCAGACATTATAGGCTTCATCCTCTGGGGACCATGAATGCCTTTATAACATTTTGTAGCCATTCATCCAGTAGCTCAAATGTGGACAAAAAGAGATATGGTTTAAATAAGGGAATAACAGCGCACATTTTGAGAGTTGCACTCGGTTGTGCAGATGAAAAGTGACAGAAACAGACGTGTCAAGATTGAAAAAAGATAACTAGAGAGAGAAGCTCAAATGCTGGCTCCTTTCTCACCTCCAAACAGCTGGCGCATCACTGTGTGAAGTGGGTGTGAATGTCGAATTATCAGTTTCGGAAAGTTACAGAAATTGTCGGACACGGCCCCACCTCCAGTCTGATGTCGGAAAGGTGCTTCTTCAAGCAGTTTTGAAGAAGCATATTGACACCTTATAATTTTGTTGATATTGGTCATTTCATGACAACAACATTTTGTTGAAAATTAGGAACAATATAGAAAAAATATAAATCCTTATCCCTGTAAAATGGGATGAAGCGGTTCCCAAGAAAAATACGAGTATTCAAGTGGGCCCAGCATACCACGAGTCCAGAGCGCAGCAGCAGGCAGTGCAGCGTTTGAGTCACATCAGCAGCATGAACGTGGCTGTGGTAGGGGTTGTTGTATTTACAGTATCCTCTCTCCAGGGCAGACAGAAATTCTGTCAGGCACGAGATGGGGATCTGCAAAGTGCATGACATAATCATTAAAGTCAAAGCTGTGTTGAAATATCCAAGGTTCACATAGTTTGTTTCAACAATAAAAGCCAAAACAGCCTGAATGTTGTAATAAGGGATTGAAAGAGCCTGCGGTATCTTGCATGTAATTTGCACACAAAAAATTTGGCAATCCTCAAACACCTCAAATTGATAATAAAAAACATATGCCTGATTATATCTGCAATTACAACACACATTTCCCACATGTGTACTGATCATATTGAAAGATTTCTCATTCTAAGCACTGACATTTTTGCATTTCTATAATAATAGAATTGTATGGAAAGTGCATAGGGATATATATACTGTACAATAAGAACTGAAATAAAAATACCTTAAAACGACTGTTGAGCCCATATCTGGTGATCAGCTCAAAGAACAGAGTACGTAGTGAGTGATCAGAGCTGGCTGAGTTCAGAGCAAACACGTCAAAGCTCCAGCGGTCGACATCCTGAAGAGAAGGAGAGGAGAGTGACTGCATTATTGATGCATACCTCTTTTGTGATTTCCGATTTATTGCGCAAACGTCCGATGCACAGTGAGATTTATGAGTAGTTGCGGCTTACCCTGAGGCAGTTTACGACCGTCGCAGGTTGGTCTGGCATGGCTGCGGTGTAGGCCCTCTTGAACATCCTGGAATAATGCAATGTTTATGTTGAGTTCAGTTAAAGTTCAGATGTTGACACTGTGCAGCGAACTCATCTCAGGAGCTGTTTATATAAATCCTCCAAAGTCCCTGTCCCCTTTGGAAGGATGTTTTAAAGAGAAAAGGAGGCTAATGTTTCACAGTCCAGTGCAGCTGTCTGTGTTTTCTGTGGCTATAATTGTAACAACACTGTATCAGCTTATATTAGAGTTATAGTACAGACGTGGAAACCTGTCATTTACAATAGGAATTTTATAGTATGAGATGATCGTTTTCTTATTTTATTGTATTTAAGTCTCATAAATAAAACATATAGCTGTACGACGGTTCCTTTCTGCAGCAGCTGCATTGTTGCAGTTTAATACTCGTCATCCTGATGCATCATACAGGCCTCCTTAAATACCTGTCCAAAAAATCATAACCTTATATAGCTCAAGGAGAGACAAAATGCTGTTTTACCTCTCTACAAATATTCCAGCCTGCACTGCGTGCACAATGCTGCGGAACTTGGGCTTCTCATCTGAGCGTCGTACAGCCCGTCGAACCCTCTGGGTAAAGGTGGACGCCAGCCAGTCAGTGACCTCTGGAGGCACCCCGTCTGACTGCAGCTGCTGAAGGTCATCCTCAGACTCAAGACACTGCCTGAAAGAGACAACACACACAGACACAAACAGTGAATGTAAGACAGACGATGTGAAAACACACAGTCCCAGACGAATAATGGATTAAAGCCCTACAGGATCAGTCGCTGTGTGCAAAATCACTCCCTATTTATGAGTGCACCATATTTACCTTTTTATAGAACAAAAAGTAATGTCCAGTGCATGAAGTGTTCTGTATACTATCCTATATACTTTCTGCTAGCAATCCCGGAATGCAAGTCATTACGTTTTATACATTTGAAATTACAGCTTTGTGACTGTCAGTGATGATACAAAATGACAATATTTCTTAAATGTCCGAAATCTTAATTTACTGCTCACTCAGCGTAAACTATTGGGGGTCAATTATAAAGGGAGCAGTGAGTAAGATTGAATGAGTGAGTTGCATGTTCCACCGAAGAGGTCTAATATTACTATATTAGACCTCTTCGGTGGAACATGCCTCTGTATAATGGCAGTTAACACAAACTATACCCTGAAGCGCTGGTGTTGCTGAGGTACCGTGACTTTTAAAGGGAAAATAAAACATAAAACAATAAATCACAGAAATATACAGGTGAGGTGTTTTACAATGATATGTTATCTCTTAAGATACAAAGCTGGATGACAATTTCTACAAACATTCTGTGACACAAGAGACAAATCCTCTCTGGTTTCTTTCCTATTCCTAATATTATAAAATAAATTTATTGTAGTTGATTTGCGTCTATTAGATGTTGCTATGAATATTTATTTGTGACTTTGTATTGGCATTTTAGCACCTGATTATTGGTATGACACAGATCTTTACATATGTACTTTGTAATTTAAGGGCACAAGGCAAAAGAAAGCAGCCCACAAATGCTTTTATTTTCTTTTTTTTCAAATAATTTAGTTCGGTATGGTGTGTCACCTTAAAACGGCCTACGTGGGTTTCCCCCAAATGTTCTGGTTTCCTCCCACAGTCCGAAGACTTGCATGTTAGGTAACTTGGTTAATCTTGCCCATGGGTGTGAATGTTATCCGTCTGTATATGTTAGCCATGTGACTGGTGAACTGTCCTCGGTGTACCCCACTTCCTACCAAATGTGAACTGATTCTACCACCTTGCAAATGATGAGTGAGTATAGATACAGTAATGGATTTATTCTTATTTTGTCTTTTTGCACTATTCTGGGCCGGGACCAAATACAATTCAGGAATTTTATTGTTATTTTCCTTCAGTATGCAATTTCAAAGAAATTAACTGTCTAAAAAGAGCTGCCATAAAAAGTTGAACTGAAAATGTGAACATATTAGCTGTTGTTTTCAATATCATATTATTCAGCTATATCCTACCTTGTTCCATCGAGGTAAACTGCCTCCAGTAACGACACTGTAAAATCCAGATTCTTTTTGATTTCTTCAAAGTCGACATCTTTCTCCTCCAGCTGCTTCAGCATGCTCCTCAGCCTGAAAGGAAACACAGCCGTGTTATTCAGACGTGATTGCAACAAAATAAAATGGTAGATGCCCTTTCTGAAAGTCCTGCTGTTTCACCTCTCAAAACAGCAATCACTGAGAGGTAACGGTGGTGTGAAAATGGTTGGAAGTTGCAGCAGTTTGGCATCAAAGTCTTCACATTAAATCACACTGGTTGAGGCAATAAAAGTTATAGCTGCAAAAGAAAGGTCATTTTAAACATAATGGGGACTTTGTGTGATATAAGCCTTCTTAGTGCAGCTTTATAAATTGACAGCAACTTGTCGTTGAGTTGAGCGAGTGAAACAAGGTCCAAGAGGTGCTTTAACTAACAGGTTGATAAATCCTCCTCAAAGGAAAGAGTTGATTAGGAAATGATTTAAACGCCAAGCTGTCCAAAGAAAGCCAGTGGCAAAAGGGCATAATTTGTGCCAAATTTTCCATGAGAGGAAAATTTCCCATGGTTGAGGTCTTATATAACCCACATTTTGTCAAAGTGGACTCCATGAGAAATTATGCTTTTGAGTTTGGCCACATTCTGAACTTGTTTGAGAACATGTTGCTCATTCTTAGTTTTGAAACTTTTAATCAAATTATGCTCGAGATCTTGTGGAAACACATTAATCTCCTGCAGTGTAATAAAAAGCAAATGCTTGGAGCACTTACAGTGTAACCCACCTCCAGTGTGTTAATGTAATGTCATCTGAGTAATAAATCCAAAAGCTTTCATAATACAGCTCTGATGAAGAAAGCTGAAATCTTTCTACTTTGATTGGACATAATTATTTTCTGTGGCCATTTGAAAGAGAGATTTATTTGATATGATAATACATTTGTGCCACAGATAATTCCTCTAAAACATTTTGGTGGGCTGCGCATATGGTGCCATGACCAGAATGATTGTGTTCAAACTGCGCCAGGCCACACCGTGGAGCCAACTCCTGGGGATGGGATGCTCACAGCTTTTCAAGTGTTTATCACGCTGGCAAGAGCTTTCAAAAGCTGTTGAGTCATAAAAATAGCATGCATCTGAATGCCACCGCTCACTTTCAATCTCAAGTAATCTTTTGTGATAACGGTCTTTTTAGTTTTAACTGTTCGCAGTAGAAGAGCTTCTGACAGGTCGTTCACAGGAAATTACTCGTCAAGTGCACTCGTGAAACTTTGTTTATAGAGCGAAATGACAAATCTTCCTTTGGCTCAGACTTTGTTGAATCTACACACTGCATAGTGTCATCCTTACTAGGTGCACATCAGTACAGAAGTGTGGAGGAGTTTCAATGGTAGCAGCTTTGTCAGCACAAATATTTAAATATATGTAAGTGTCTAAGTTTTATTGACAAAAAAGAATTTTTAAAAAAAACTTCAAAAATCCACGGCACATCACGTCATATCAAAAGTGCATTGAATTGTAAATAGTGACTGTGACAGCACAAGAAATGTGTGAATTCCTGGCAAAAAATAACTCTAAAACACCCAAGAAGCAGTTCAAGCTCTGAACTCTGTAGACACAAATACGTCAACATGTTAACCAAAACAAAACCACAAGATCCATCACCTCTGCAGTGCATTTTCCTACCACAGCTAAAGCATGATGAGTGTTCAGACAACCATTTTGAGTGACAAGTGTATGTTCACATGCTGCCAATTAAAAATAAAAGGACAACTATCTCTTTAAAAGGGGACGTTTTAAGGCAACGATAAACTTCTCATTCTTTGCTTTGCAGTGATTGAGATCTGCAGATATAAAATGTGTCAAAAAGCAACTGAGGGCTGCTGCATTATCACTCATCACTGAGTAGTACAGGGTGTATTTTGACTATCATATTTCCATTGCTGCAAAACAAGAAAACTCCTACATCTACATCAGAATTCAATCCAGACCTTACTGCACTAAACAGTGATTAATCATGTTAAATATGTAGCATGTTAAAGTCCTCCAGCCTTATTTATGCAGTCACAGAAAGGCTGAACTTGCAGGCAACTAACTATGATATAATCTGTTCTAATCTTAAACCCCCTGTCTTACCTAGAGATGGGAATCTGCAGCCGTTTCTTACGGATTCGCACCAGTTCAGCCATTCCACACTCAAGCTGTGCCCTAATGAACCCCAGAGTTCAATAAAAAAAAAAAACTATAACAGGATGAAAAAAAGGAAATTCTTGCAGAGACGTAGTAGGCAGAAAAGTTCTTCAAACCACCAATGCAAACTTTGTGCGTCCTGAGACAGACTTCTGTTTCAACAGCTCTTCCACCCACTTCTGGGGGGACCTACTCCACTTCACTCTGATTGGTTAGGCAGGACCAAACTGTGTCAGTGTGTGCATGACTGTGTGCGTGTATGTGTGTTTCTCTGTGAGTGAGTGAGTGTGTGTGTGTGTGTATATGTGTACACCCGTTGTGTGAAGTGTGAGTGAGTTGACCTCACTCACTGATGAAGTGTTGACTGCGAGGCTTTCAAGCCATGTGTACTCAAATCCCAAATGAGAATTTTCCACCGCAGCCGCAAATTAGGGAACTACACAGAGTCTTTCACTGAAACCCACCAGAGTCACCCCAAGCAAGATACATAAACAAAGCTTGTCCTCAAGAGCCACCCACAACAGCCCCATAGGTTAACTGCTGATCTCGATACTGCTCCGCACAGTGGCAGGCAAAGAAAAAGGGCACTCTTACTATCATTTACAATAATATTGTTTTGACTGTTTAAACAGGTTGCCTCTTTTTACACTGCTCTTTCATAGCTGTGGAGGAATATCCACAAAATTCCCCATGCAAAAAGAAAATAATTTTAGTGTCAAAGACTTTATTGATGCATATACAAACTTGTAAAAAGATACAACAATTGCAGTGACACAGCTGTGGCTGCTTCAATCAACAGCACATCAAAAAATATATTCTGAGCAGTGAAGAGAGTATGTCTGTCCCCCCAAAAAAACAGTTTTCTGTTCATTGAGACACCAAAAAAGTAAAACACACAAATCGACAAGAGCAGACAAGACAATGAAAGTCGTCCCTAAACACTTTTACAGCTCTAGGTCCTAAATCCATTACTAGTCTTTATTTAGAGTATTGTGAGAGCTGTGCGACAACGTGGCTTGGGAAATCCCCTGCCTGCTGCCCGCCTCCCTCCTTGCTTGTCCTGCTTGGCTGCTGGGTCAGACTGACTCTCATGCTCCCATGCTCTTTGACATGGCACAACATATTGCAAAAAGAGAAGTAACATTATGACATGTATGATTCTCCATCTCCCGTGTCACTTTGAGCAGTTTTTGTTTAAACCAAAAGAAATGTTTAATGTTAAGAAACAACACATAGAAATACTCCTTATATTTGTACCGTAAAACGTAAATGAAAGACTACAGAAGATAAATTCATCTAGTGTCACTTATAATCCTTCAAAAACTCAAAACTGATTTCCTTTTATGTGCTTGCCAGCATTTTTTTTTACACTCTAAACTGCTGAAGTCGTTCGTCATTCTCTCAGTCTCCCTCTGAGGATGACGAATGTACACCCTCTGAGCCCTCTCTGTCTACTCAGTGACCTGAGCCAGTTATTACTCGCAAGTCCTACACTTCAGAGAGAGAAATCTGACTTTGTGACACCATTAATCACATTTAAATATTTTGTGTCTCTGCATGGGAACTAGATGTTCAAGAGGGGGCTGGGGAGAACGCAGAGTGGTCATTTTTGTTTTTACAGCAATGGAATCAAATAGATTTTACCCAAGTCAAAGGCTTTTTGACTGAATACAATGGTCAAAATTTTATTATCTCAAGTTTCTCTGGTCTCTGGGAACCTCACACATAATCAACCATCTGTTTTTGATCCGAGGGTTTTTTTCATCCCTGTTCCCGAAAAGCATATTGTCTTACTTCCTGTGATATTTAACCATGCAAATAGTTTGGGTTTATTTTGTTTATTTGAGTTTTCTGCCACGACCCTAAATACAAAGTACGTGAATTGAAATTCATTTTTGGTGTTCACAGCCATGAAAAATCACATTCAAATTATCAGTGTAATCTCTCTTACTAGGAACAGAGTATGCTGCGTTCGGTCAGTCCGCCACTTTGGCCGAGACTCAAATATCTCAGCCACTATTAGATGAATCACCATGAAATGGTGTACAAACATTCATGGTCACCAGAGGATGAATCTTACAGACTTTGATGATCCATTGACTTCCTTTACTGACACCCTGGGGTTGATACTTCTGGTTTTTAGTGAAATGTCTCAACAACTGTTAAATGGCTTGACATGAATTTTGACATTCCCTTCAGCCTCAGTTACTTTGAGGTTTGCTCTAATTAGCAAATGTTAGCCTACTAACACACTAAACTACCATGATAATCATTGTATCTGTTAGCTAACTAAATTATCATGTCATTGTAAGTATGTTAACCTCCTTACATTAGCGTTTATAGCCTTATAGAGCAGACTCTTCATCTTGTTAATTCAAGATGAATTATAACAACTTTGGTAATCTCCTGAATCTTCCTCTAAACCCATCATCAGGTCAAAATATTTTATTTGTCCAATACTTTGTATTGTGACCAAATTTTTTTAGCATGCTAATATGCTAAACTAAAATAATAAACTTAGTAAACATGTCTTGCGAAAAATCAGCATGTTAGCATTGTCATTCTGATTATGTTACAATGCTAGCATTAGAATTTAGCTCTAAGTATCGATGTGCCTAAGTACAGCCTCACAGTGGCTAGCATGGATGAAAACCTTGGGGGGGGGGATTCTTAGAGACAGTTACCTCATAACATGGACAAATAAAACCAAAAACAATGTGTGTGGATAGAGACATTTTTGTAATTCAGACGTTTAAGTAATATATCTATACATTGTATTGCTTTGTTTGCTTCCACCCTTTTGTTTTTGTTTGTTTGTTTGTTGTTTTGTTGTAATTTGGGAGAATATACCCTTTAAGATCATTGAACATTGTAAAAACTTTATATTATCAGTCATATAATTCATGAGACTTATTCAACGTATGTTGAAAAATAAAATAAAGTGACAACTGACTGCACAACACATCCTTCACTAAATAAACAAATCTAACTCTTCACCATCTTTATGGCCCACAACAACCTGAGAATCTAACTGAAAACTGTCCAACCCGCAGATTTACAGAAATACAGGATAAACCATGAAAGGCAGCCTTACCGTTCCAGTGTGGTCCTCCATGTCACAAGACTGAGATGTCTATCAGCTGCTCTGTGTATCTTGCAAGTTGGTGTCATGACCTCTGGCTCTGAATGCTGCTGAAGATCATGTATGTGAGTGTAAGCGCTAGAGAGGCACAGTATGAGCTTGTGCCTCTCTGTGTGTTATTATAAATCCCTGAATGTGTGAATGTCTTCAGTTTGAATGTGTGTAAATAGTGCTGTAGTTGATGATAATCTACATTGCCCTGTGTTTACATCTCTGATACATATAGTCCTTTCCTCTGTGTATATATACTGTATTTTGCAGTGTGTGCGCAGTACTTGGGTGTGTGTTTGTGTGTGATCCTCAGTGTCAGCAGGAGGTGCTCTGTGTCACCAACACAATCAGTAGAGAGTCTTTATATCAGTACCAGAGTTTCCACCATTAACTGTCCTCAGTGTCTTGGGACAGGAGCCACTGTGGAGCTACAAGAGCTAAGTTTATTTGCATCATTACAAATATTAATACTTCTTGTAATACATTTTTATGTAATTATTTTGCTTTGCAAAAAAACAAGAGATCTTATTAGTAACATTTATAAACAGTATATACAAATAAAAGGTTTATAACACACAATAATGTAGATGTATGCAGAAATAAGGATATAATGTTTATTAATGTACAGTATTTGTCAACAATTATAACTTCTCCCATGAAGACATATATTATTACAACTGTCTTTTACTATATTGTCATTCATTATCTGTGTATACACCAGCCTCCACTTGCAAATGTATAAACACGTATACTTGCTATTATAACAACATTATAGTGTGCTATAAACCATTTGTTAAATGTTTATATATTGCTTATACATTCTAAATAGTGAAGGGTTTAGTGACCACTCTCTTCCAAAGCAGGCAAGGAACCCCCCCCCCCAAAAAAAAATCTTTAACAGTAAGAAGAAATGAAAGAAGTATTAAGGATCTCACAAAAAGAGGCAGCCTAATGGGAGGCATGATGAAATAAGAATGAGCTAACCTCCCAACAGATATATGGCTGCTCCCTCTGCACATAACAGAAATTATAAATGAAAGAAAAAAACTGTTTCTTATTCATGTAGTTTTAGCCATTATTGGCTATAATTCTATTGATTGTTTCCCCCCATTGGCACATTATATACTGTATGTGATTATGTGCTGTTTATAGGATCTGTCATTTGTTTATTCATGAATGTGCATCTATGTATTTATGTAAGTGTTGCCAGTAGTGGGAATTGAAGGTCTTATGCTCTTGTGAGATCGCTGGGTCCCTTCACACACACACTCACACATTCTGTACACAAATGGATGTGAACATCCATATCTCCAGCGTAGCAACCAAACAGATTAGCTGCAAAATAGGGTGAGAAGAGAAAAAGAAAAAAAAAAAAAGGGCAATTCTGGTTGCAAAAGAAAAACACTGAAGGGGCATCTAAAATTAGCAACAAGCACTTTTGGTTATGCAAAACTGGAGCGCAACATTTAAATTGTACATGAAAAAGGAAGAGGAAAAGACTCTAATCCAGGGAGGAAGGATGGGAGGGTAGCGAGGGTGGAGGACAGACTGGAAATAGTCGAGGAACACTTGTTGAATACAGACCAAAAACAAAACAAAAAGCATATTATTATCATCTTTATTCGTGGAAAAATCACAAGAAATGTTATACACCAACTATTAATAAAATAATCTATTAAAAATCTTTCTTTCATTCTAAATATTTTTAGTTTTTGTTACATCCTGGCACCCATGGTGTCTGGCACTGATGTGTAAAATATAAAAGCAATGATAAAGAACATACCTGATTTGCATTTGAATAATTCAAGCAGATATTAGTAATAATACAGTAGTTGTAAATCTACATAATACTGGAAGATAAGCACCATA
The DNA here is from genome assembly GCA_036024295.1 of Nannoperca obscura. Lineage (NCBI taxonomy): Eukaryota > Metazoa > Chordata > Actinopteri > Centrarchiformes > Percichthyidae > Nannoperca > Nannoperca obscura. The sequence goes on along the minus strand of JAVQJL010021286.1, from coordinate 34,975 downwards.
AAAGCAAGAGGGAAGGATGATCTTTTGCAATGTAGGTACTTAAAGAGTGCTATCTCACAGGAAGACTCATCAACAATAACTGTGATCCAAAATATCCAAGGCCTTGATGCTAAAATAGTCTCTTGGATAAATAATGGTTAGATTAAACATATTTAACAATCTTCAGCCCAGAGTGACGATGAAGGACCTGTACACCTCTCTGTAGGCGTTTCGGAGCAGAACATATGGGAAGCAGCTCTCCAGCATGTCTTCACTCAAGAACGGAGAATCCTCCACAATCTAAGTAAATATGTGTGGAAAGTGTTAAAGGATGGAGTAATTCTACATTTTCTTTATTGTCAACACATTCCATTAAATACCAAAACCTGTCTGCTCCAAACCCATTCATTTCTACTTAAGACATCTTTAATCTTTAAAACCTAGTTACTAATATATAGTTTCATTTTTAGAAAAGGTAATTTCCTTAAACAGTTGGACACTGCAGTTTTTAGCAAACGTTACTCAAATATTGCCTTAGTGCGTTTGTTGGGGCCTATTTTCAGTGGTGGATTAATACATTAATACAATACTCATTTATGTATTTTTATACAAACAAACAATCTATCAAACAAACATAATCTATCAAAGATATCAGGCTTTGAAAACACAGACAATACTTGTTGGTAGGGTGAAATCATTGCTAGTTTTTGTGTTTTCATGGGATTTGTCGACAATATAAGAAATATTGAACAACACATATTATATTATATCTTATATTTTAAATACATTTGGACCATAAGTATATATATATACACACATAAATAAAGATGTTGTTAGTGAGGTTGTTGATTAATACCATTTATTCTGCACTTATACTGACCTTTAGTGTGGGCTGAGATTTCTATATTCTTCATATAGAAAATAAAAACTTCCATTCATTTGAAAATGTTGTTTCACTTTAAAATATGCATATCCACTTTAACGACTTTATAAAATGCCCATTCATTTATAAGTGCTTTAAAGATAACGAATAAGCCATTACTGAAAACACTGGAGGGGTTATGGCTTATTGTAAAGAGAAAAAACTCAATTAATGAAGGGTTATAGGTTTTTCCATCAGTCACTTTAATAACCCACATGTGCATTGTTGTAAATTTAAAAATAAATGATTAATATTGTACTGGCAAGCCTACCATGTGCAGGAGCAGGTAGATGGACTCTCGGTTTTTGCTTTCCATTCTTTCCACGTTTTGTCCCAACTGAAGCAGCGTGGAGGAGGCCAGCTGTGGAATAACACAAAGTTAAAAAGAGGCACATCAAACAACTGGAACGGTTTTACACTGGTGGACTTAACCTCAACTGGAACAAAAGGTTTCCAGTGACTTGAGAAAGCTCTTTAACTGAAATACTGTCACAGCTGTGTGCCCAAGAAACCATTTAGCCATCATCATATGCTTATTACATTTACGGCTTTTCTACGATTTTTCGCACTATGCCACAATCATCTGTCTTTTCTGTGAAACAATTTATTAATTTAGTGCTCCTTAATACAAAGCAATGTCTACTTTAGGCAAGGCAAGGCAGCTTTATTTATATAGCACATTACAAACACAAAGTGCTTTAGATAAAACAATAAAATAAAATTTGATTTTAATTAAATTGTAAAATAAAATGACATAAAATACAGATACAGTGCAGTAAAAAGATGTAAGTTGCCAATGCAACAAAGCATGCAAATGCACAGGAGAACAGCTGAGTTTTTAATTTTCTTTTGAAAGTGGTTAAAGGGGCACATTTGAGACCCCTCATCGAGTCTATCAGGTAGGCACAGATATATTCAAAAGTGATTTCCTTCTTTTTCAACTTCTTTAGGCCTAAGAGGTAAAACTATTCTGTATTTCAAATGAAAAAAGCTAAGATTATAAAGACACAATGTTATGTAGCAGAATTGAGATTTTTATTTTCCACCAAGGTTAAACTTGTGATTCTTAGTTGGGACCCCTATAAACCACTGTAATCATTTACTGATTTGCGTATCTCTAATATTTGATAAAATGTAACCTTTGTTTAAATGGTAAGAACTTAATTAAATGTTTGAAACTCACCTGGAGAAACTCTTTGAGGTGCTGCTCTATGTTCTTGTTCTGAACAGTGAACATGGCAGCAGCCAGCTTGTTGATAGCTGTAGCTAAACAGTGGATGTTGTTGTTGTGGCCTGAGAGAATAAAATACACACAAATTCAACACTGAAAAATAGGAAGAATAGAATAGCTTGTCCTGTAACTTTAGCCAGAGAGAGGATGTTTTCATGGCCTGAGAATTACAAAAAAATTGTACTTAATGGTCCGTAAAACTTAACAGGAAGCATACTGAGCATACTTCCTCAGGCTCACAGGGTAAATCTATTTCAAACATGCCAATGGAAAATAGAGACAAAGAAAATAATCTGAGACAAACGCCACACTGTGCTTTGATAGAAATCTTGGCTATTTGCTGCTCTTAATGTTGCAGTCCAGGCCCTGAGCCAAGCAGTTAGGGTCAGTAGGGCCACATGCCAAGAGCAACTGTATCGATGCACGTCAGCCGAACTTATCTGTAAACAAAAGTCTCTCAGTAGAAACGTGTTTCTCATTAACCAACATAATTTGCTTTGGACCACGTCAGTCAGACTGGAAAGTATGATACACAGAGATGCTAATACGCCCAGTGTTTCAGGGTGGAGTACCTAGTTTAGACACTATCAACAGATGGCTGGAGGAAGCAGTCATTAGTATTTGGTAGAGGGCTGTCTGGAGTCTAATTACTGTGAAACAGTTTGTAGTGGCTGAAAATGAATGAATGAATATGCACCTCCATGTTCACGGCTGTAGTAAGAGTTGGAATCCAGGGCCAGGGTAGGCAGGGACACAGCGATGTAGACCAGTAGCAAACCGGACAGCTTGTACTCCTCATCAATTGACGTGTTATCTGCATAGATAACATTAAGACATGAAAGAACACTCTCTTTTTCCTGATGACTAAGCCATTAGATCACGCTGGTTGCAGAAGTGACACTAACAGTTTGAGTGTTTACCTGTCTGCATACTGCCAATAGCCGCAACGAGGGCAGGATCAATATTGCATGTCAACCCTGCTGCCGAAGCCAGTTCAAAAACACTTAGAGTCACCTGTAAGGTCACAAAGCATTAAAGGAAATGAAGCTAAGTGCAATTTAAATTGAATGCACCATTTCAATTTTCATTTTTAAATCTTGTTGCATTTATTTGTCCCAAAGCGAGAAAACCCCACAAAAACGTAGCCAGGAGAACACTGATCTGTGCTTTGCAGTTTATGTAGCAGCCGGAAAAGTGACATACTGTATATTCTCTAAGGAGTGATACTAAATCAGTGTTGGGTGTTTTTGTCTCGACACACAGGTTTTGATCTCGCCCTATTTCTGGTTGCATGCATGGTTGGCCTGTCTGGGCAGAATGTTTCCACTGATGTGGTTAAGCTGCAGCGACGATCACAGTCTCTCTCACGGAGGCATGGGGGGGCTGCTGACGTCTTTGGGGTTATCCTGGCCCCGGCTGTGGCACGGCTGTCATGCCTCACTCAGAGGCCAGACGTAATTAAGGGAAGGAGGGGGAGTTCATGAGCCACAGTCACACAGATTGCTCCAGAGGGAGATAAGGAATTTAATTTGGTTGGTACTAGAGAATATATAAAAAAAATAGTTTCTCTGCAACTCTCCTTCTCAGATCTAATGTTGCTAATACTATTATTTAAATAAATAACATTCTGCCACACATTGTGCTACAGTATATTATGAATTCTTAACCTCTGATGGCATTCGGTCAATTCCCCAAAGTCTCAAATGTAAATACATTTGGATAAATGTTGATACAATAATATGCCTTCAACCTAAATTCTCCCGCATTAAGTTTGTGTGAAAATAAACTGTTCATATACGACTGATTAAATGTGATGGGATTATTCATGTACAGTGAAACCCTGATTATTGTACTTCAATTCCTCTGTGGGATCTCAACATATGGATGTCTTGTTTTTTTTTGTTTTTTTTACAGTGGTATAAGTGGTATAAAAGCTGTATTTTACCTTGATGTCAGCTTCAGGGGAGATGAAGTCTCTCAGGCACTCAATGGGCCCCACCAGGAACGGGCAATGCTTCTTCAGGATCTAGATTATAGGATTATATCGCATAAATATGACTGAGATCATACATAATAAAGGGAAAATGTCTTTCTTCCAGCTTTATAGAATAAGAGATTAGCAGTGCATGGATCCATAATTGTTAACCTGTTAAAAGGGAGTTTTTCCTTGCCACTATCACCCACTGCTTGCTCATGGTGGGAACTGTTGGGTCTGTATATAAAGAAGTGCCCTTAGATAACCTTGCTATGATAAGGAGCTATTCAGTATAAATAAAACTGAATTGAATTGAAATTGAAGCTTTCACTTGTAATATTTTATTATTTTCCTAATTATATTTTTCAAGCACTTTGAGCAATTTGACTGAAAGGTTCTGTTGTGTTGTTTTAAATATTGAGAGTGAGGACAAACTGGGACACTACAGGACAATAATGTGTATCTGATCTGAAAGTTGATTGGACAATAACCGTTCAGAAACTCTGGATAACCTTGAGATACCTTAAGAAATATATATATAAATATATAACCCTTTCACTCTTCATTTTAACTTTCTTAATTCATAAAGTACCAAATCCACTTGTCTGTTGTATCTACATTGTATTGCAAACCGTTTCATCAGCAAACGTCTCAGAGTTTTATATTATCATAATGTCTTGTTGGACATTACATCATTCAAACAGTCATGCGTCATTGCTCTGAAGGACAGGATCACTCCGATGATGGTCAACCTCTTCAGCATGTTCTCTCCACCTAGAAGTGCATATGAAACAGATCAGAGGCCCGCTGCTGTATGTAAAGCAGTGAAGCAGTGCACTCTAGTACAACACTGGGCCAATGTGTTTCTGTGGTCACTGGGCAAATAAAATTATCATTGTGAAGCGACTGACAGGTTATCTGGTTATTTGCACTTCAGAGTGCCGTTTGAGAAACAGTGGCCAAGTAATAATGTTATCATTATCGTTAGATTTTTTGGAGCTTCATAAATTAAGATATCTACAGAAATATATAGCATTAGTGTACGGCTTGATTTTTTAAAGAAATAAGACATAGATACACCCATCAATTTACTTATTTAGTCTTTACATATGTACTCTAAAAACTTTCTATTTATTAAATTATTAGCAACAGTTCACTACACACAGAGATGTTTCAGCCTCTGCCTCCCTCAGCATCCCAATAATAACAAATAATGCCTGATAACACCCCAAAGGATTTCAAGATACTTGATATACAGATGATGATCCTTATTTCTTTTTAACTTACTTTTTCATCCTCATTTATAGTTTTTCATTTATTTAGTCTATTTGTTTGTCTTGCACCTGCCGACAATGCTGATGGTATTTTTGTCTTTTGTGCCTCAGATCGTCTCGACAGCATCTTAAAATTAACATAATTAAATACATGTGATATTTGTCTCTGTATTGAAAACCTTACAGAAGTACAAATCACTCCTCATTTGTGTTAAAAGAAATGTGTAACATAATTTTAGTCAACTAATATATTGAATATATGCTAATCACTAATATGCTGTTATAAGTGACACAACAGAGTCCTGCTGGTAAGCTTAACATATATATGTGTATGTCAGTCAGTATGGAAATGATAATGGCTGCTACTTAGAGTGATTATAATGCTTATGTGTCCTCTTCCTCTGTCGTCACGTGTCTTCTTCTCACGTTGTACTTTGTACACTACCTGATCTCTTCCTGTCTGCATTTCTCACACCTATACCTTTTATCCATTCCTTTCCTTTCAACCCCGTACCTCTTTCTTCACATCTCCTCCCACGTTCCCCTCTCCACTTCTCACCTGTCAGCCTCTTTTTAAGATTGGCCATTTCTTCTGGCTTTTCAAAGTTGTTCTTCATCTGTACTAGGACGTCCATATTTTCAATCACCAGTTTCTAACAGAAGAGAAGGAAATTAAATAAGTGATAAAACCACCTTCAGGTGGGAGTTGTACTGGAGAGAGGTCAGAGCTGTGACAGGTCTGTCTCACAGTAAGTTCAGCAAATGCAGCACTGAAACTCCTCACCTCAATCATAGGTGTCAAAGTGGGGCACCTGACACAGTACAGCCGGACTAACTGGTTTCTATGTGCGGATCGCTGGTTTTAAAGTTTGACAAGATAAATAGTGACTTTAAGGCACAAAATGCTTTTTTGGTTGCACACATTTCCACGTAAAATGAGGACATATCTATTTACTCCACCAGAATATATCTTGAATTAAACATAATGCTTTACTTCTGTGCTCATGGATTTGACTATATACCTTTGTAAACTCAGTAACTACAGAATTGAATTAAGACCTGAATCTGACTTTTGACACAGATTGTTCTACTTTATAAAAAATAATATGCCATAGCAATGTATAATGTCTAAAGAAACATATATTGTATCATTCTGTGTGCACACTGGCTTGGTAATGTGTATGCTAGACAGCTAACACAGGAGAGCTAACCATGTCAAGTAAATGCTAGCTGGTTAGAAAGCCTGGGTTGGCCTTGCTAAAACAACATTTACCAATAAATTTTTCTCTTGATGCAATAAAATCATCAAAAATATCAATTTTGATGATTTGACGTATTTACAATTAGTTTGTTATTCCACGTAATTAAATGAGTAGCTAAATCCAATCATGGTTGAGGTAAACAACAGATAAACTTAAAGCTTGAAGCTAATTAGCTTAGTTGTCACCATCTCAGCTTTTGACTCTACTGGAATTGATATGGTTTGGTGTGGTTAAGCTTAATTTTTTTTATTAATATCAGTGTAAACAATAATAGCAGATGGACTGACAGAAACACAGCAAAACTGAGATTTGTTTAATTCCTATTAGCTATTGAGTGTAAATGATCAAAATAAAAATATAAAATAATATATAAACATATTTTCTTAAGAAAACTAGTTAAAATGTAAAAAAAAAATTATAATCCCCTTTCATTCCTTGAAGACTATATGAAGGCAGAGTGCAGTCTCTCTGCATATTTGAGATATTATGTATGTAGGTTAAATGGCAATGATTTTGGGATGGTTAAAAAAATCGGGGCATAAAATAAAAACAAAAGTTGTTTTCTCAATTTCACTGTTTCTGAGTTTACTGCACTCTGCATTTGTAGGAGAGTAAAGTCTTCTTTACTACTAAGTACTGCTCAGATTTCATCAAAGTTAGCCAGATAAATCAGTAAACTACTGGTTTACATCCTAGAAACGAGCCTGTTGCATCATACTGTACCTTCAGCTCACTGACTTGAGAGGTGATGTGCCAAATCAGGTTCTCACTCAGAAACTTCAGGCCATATGGACCAATTAGCTCCGCCAGGGCCTGTAACTCTGTTCAGAAGGTGATATACATAATTTAAGGATCATGATTGGAGGGAAATGAGGGACTGACATAAGCTTAAATAGATGTTGATGTTAAGCAGATAAATATGTCTACAAAAAAGCATAACAGAACCAGGTTCAAGTGGAGATGCACTGTTTGTTTTCAGAGAGGTGCTTTTACATGGATCTGACACAAAACTCGAGTCTCTACCAGTGACAAAAGAAAGGACAAGGATTAAATTGGATTTCTGAGTGCAGCTGAATCAATGAGAGAGAGACAACTGCAGCTATTAGACCTTTCACTCAGCTCAACATCTCTGCTTGAAAATGGATGGATAAGGACGTGTGTAGTTAAAATTGGAGGTGGTTAATGGATGAGCGAGTGAGTCACTGTGAGGCAGGCAGATACCTCACTACGGGGTAAATATAGACAACGATGATGACATTGTGTGGGGGCATCAATAGAAGTGCAGGGTCTCCAAGATACCCTGTGTGTGCATGCCTTATGAATGCATCTCTAAGTGTAGGTGTGCAAATTGTTCGTGTTTGCTTGTGTGTACATGAGCCAAGGTGTGTAGTGGAGTGAATACAGCCATAATACAGTCATAAGGAGGTCCACTGCTCCTACAAGGCAGTGTGGAGTCGGAAAGGGAGGCTTTGTGGAGGAGAGACAGGTGATGCTGGAATAGTTGTGAAGCAGGGACGGAAGAGACAGAGGAGTAGGGGTAAGATGATAAGCAATACTGAATTTTACATTAGCCAGGCAGTGTCAGAATACAGCGCATGACAGGCAGTGTGAAAGTAAACACCACACACCAGCACAATAACAAGCTCCACAACCTCTTGAGCAATAATGCTCGCTATGGATGTGGTGTCACAGGAGTAACTTAAAAAAAAGTTGTGGCTCTAAAAAAAAAAGGAGTGAGTCATCTTTTGGATCTGTGGGCCCCATAATCATGAAACTTCAGACTACTGGGGAACTTTCTGATTCTGTCAAGTGTAAAGCCATGTGTCTGCAAAAAGTGAAAATGGAGGAGAACTTTTTTTTCTTCCTTGATGTCTTTTTGCACTTGTCATGCAGACATGCATGAAATGCAAGGTATTAGTTTTTTATCAGGTTACACCCACATGACTAAGATTATCATTTTTTTGCAGTAATTAAATACATTCATTTAGTGTACAAGTTCATAGCAAACCACACCCAAAAGTTAGAGTTGTTGCTATGGATAATAAGCTCTATGTGTCACTGATGACATATCATGTGAATAACTTTATCCTATAATGCAACATGCTATGAAAGTTAACGAATAGCTACATAAACTGTAAACTTGCACAGCTTTTTATTATTTGTCTCCCATTTCCTTTATCACCTTCTCTGTGAAAGACAGATCCGGACAATTTGTAAAAAGCAGCAGTTGTACCTTAATAGAGCCGTGAGCATTCATCCTGATGAAATGTATATTAAGGTTAATATTGACATATTGACTTATTTCTACAGATAAAATTACTGTAATTAAGCTCTGGGGCCGACCTGATATATCTGAAAACTCCTCTGCTCGGAAACTTGGGTCATTGTCAGCAGTCTGGTTGACGAAACAGTGCCTCGTGGGACAGTGAACGATGAGGGAGTTGCTGGCCTGACGCAAGAGACTCTCCAAGAACCTGAGGTGCAGAAAAAAACAAAATGTCCTCAGCCTTTACACTACAGCAAAGGGGAAAAATACAGGAAATAAGACAGAGAAAGGATGCACTTGTGTGTGCTACTTGCTGTGCTATATGCATGCATGGTGCTTCCTGTGCCTTTCTGTGTGTGATGGTTAATCTAAACGCCTGTATATTACACACACCAGTTTGTGTAGAGGGTCGTAATGGTCTGTGCTCCACGTGAGTCCAGTGGCTGTGTTTGCTGCAGCAGGACGTTCTTCACCAGCCGGGCGACATCCACATTGATGTAGCTGGAGAGGCTGTGCAGGCTGGTTGTATAGGCTCTTAACCCTGCCAGGAGGTCCGAGGGACGGGTTATCTCCTGGGTGGTCTGCTTGTAATTGGCCATTCTCACGATGATCCTGGAGAAACATGTTTAACTAACGTCACTTATCACCAGGACAGAGTGGACTAAGGGCGGACAGATGGGACCTCAAAACGGGTTAAACGAGCCATGGTGGCATGGTACTATACCCTCATTAGGTCAACACATTCACTGCTCCAGGGCTTCACTGCAATTGTATGTTTTTGTCAGTGCCCTTCACTCTCTCTCTCTCCCTGGCTACACTGTATTTACAATTTTGGCCATGGAAGGACCAATCACTGCAGGCGTGCTGCTACTTAAGGGCGCTAATTTTAGGGTGACAGGGGAGATAATCATCAGCTAAGACAGGGAGACTAAGCAGAGCATATACACAGAAACATTAGGTTGCCCTGGTACCAAGCCCTAATCTAAATAACAGTTAGCACTGAAATGACACAGAGCCAGGGAGTGACCTGATGGATCTACTCTCAGATTTTTGAGTGGGTGCAACACAGAAATCAGATAGAAAAGCAGGGTTCTTTGTAGTGATGGGAGAGACAAGCTCCAAATTATTCACTAATTGTTAAAAGGACAAAAAAACTGTGTGCAAATCGGGGAATGATTGACAATTTGAAGAAAATGCAGCTTGAGATGCTTTCCCAGTGCTCTGTCACATCCTGGTCCGAGTGTTTAACATTTCTCCAGCCCTTGTTCAGCATGGAGGTCAGCCTACTAATGCAGTTGCTATGCGAGCACTTAAGCAATGAGTTTGGACAGCAGCATAAAAAAAATGATGGCATTATGTTAGCACACTGAGGTACAATTGTACAGAACATTTACGCACTGGCAGAGTAAACAACATTACACGGACAATATGTTCCTCTCAGAATGAAATCAGGCGCTCATGTCAATCATTTGTATATTTCTGACAGTAATTGTGGAGCTGCTGAAGTGACATATAAAAGGAATTAGATGCTTCTAGTGTACATAAAATAAAAATAGGAACCTTTAGAGGAAGATTAAATTGCAAATTTCACCTTAGGGACTTTCTATACACCTTAAGGACTTTTTACATCATCCACATTTATTCAGACATATATAATAAGACCCCATCCCCACTCAGCATACTCAGAGAGGCGTATCTCTAGATGAGAAAGGAGGAATTCTGTGGGAACAACGATGTGGTCGAAGACAATGAAGTCACTGCAGAGACTGTAGGAGGAGCAGAGCTCTGTCAGCATCAGATGCAACTTGTCCACACTAGGAGAAGAGGGAGAAAGAGAGAGAGAGAGAGAGAGAGAGAGAGAGAGACAGAAAGAGAGAGAAGGGAGGATGCAAGTTTTTAGGAACTTATACAAATATTTTGACAATGACTGTAGTATGGATGTGCTTTTCTCAGACATATAAGGTAATAAACGTGTTAGAGAATTGTAAAACATCGCCAAACTGAGGCAGCAGGGAGGAAAACTGAGAGGAGGGAGAGAGACAGCATTACAACTCTTCAGAATAATGAAGAGTTGATGAGCTTTCCAACTGTAGCTATATACAGAATATGATGAAAAAGGTGAAAACGTCAACAATAAAATGTGCTGCCAGTAAAAGTGTACAAAGGCGTTTTGTTTCTTTCTTTCTTGTTCTTGTTTCTTTTGTTTCTTATTTTTAATAGCTTGGTTCAGTACCCGTCAACCCTGACTGATTAAACTTGAAGGGTAATAAAGTTCAGAACAAATCATTTCTTGTAGGCGAGAGCATTTTAATCCCATTTTCCTGATAACTTAAGGCATGGGGTGAAAAATTCAAAATGTCAGCACATATTAAAATATTTCTACCAACATGAACTGCATTAACCTGATTCTCACCTTTTCCCATTCAGAATCGTACACCAAATCGTACGTCAAATGTATATTTGATTGCCCTTTGACCTAACAAGTGCTGCTGATAATGCTACATGCATTACATGCTACATGTAGCATTATCTACCAGAAATAAGTGATGTATACAATCACGTTTCAAAACTTCTGCCAATTCAGTATAATTATTGAAGGATCAGGCGGAGAGAGAAAAGTAGAGAAAGTGATGTAAACAATCAGGGAAACAAGCTGACTTGGTGACGACTGCCCGGTCTTTCCTCTGGCTTTCAGCGCCTGGCTTCTCTTTCTGGACCTCTCCTTTCTTTGGCACCGGCTTCTTTTGCTTTCTGTAGCGAGCTGCGCTGATGGTCTCAGCACAGTGCTTGGGCTGCAACTAAGGGGTTATCAAGTGGAAAGAGGTGGATCCAGAGAAGAGGAGAAAAAAGAGGGGAGAAAAAGAGAGAGACAGAGGGAGAGGAATTCAGCCTGGCAGATATTGGGTAACATGCTCAAAGACTAACATGGGAGTCTTTATTCACATTGGAAACACTAAGAAGTAAACACGTTTGTCATATTTTCCTCAAGAGATTAGAGAAGCAACACCACATTAATCAACTCCAATGTTTTAGACCCATCTTATCATTTCATTCAAATTCTCAAGTCTGTCCACTGCCTCCAGCTAAATTCCCTGATGCCAAGCTATGTCTAGTGTGATTATATTTGCATATGGAGTTTGGCAGAATAAATCTTGATAGATAATTTATTTTAAAAAAAACTGAAATAGGCTCAGATTTTACCTGGTCATTGAGGTTGCACTGCTCAGCACATATCTCTAACACAACACTGCTGGTCAGCTTGGCAATCTGCTCCAGGAAGGTCACACACAGGTGCAGACTCCTCTTCTCCATTGCATCTGTCTGCACACACACACACACACACACACACACACACACACACACACACACACACACAAGCAAGTGCAGTTTGTGAAATCACTTGTTAGGTCAAAGGGAAATCAAATATACATTTGACGGTGTACGATTCTGAATGAGAAAAGGTGAGAATCAGGTTAATGCAGTTCATGTTGGTAGAAATATTTTAATATGTGCTGACATTTTGAATTTTTCACCCCATGCCCCGTAAGTTATCAGGAAGATGGGATTAAAATGAGATTGTAACCTGTGTCTTCACTGCCCCCTCAGCTAATGATTATACATGAATATTAGATATGATGAATAGCTTGGTCAGCAAATGACTGAACGCTGACCTCTTCTGGGCAGAGAGGATTTCCACACTGGTTGAAGTGAGCACAGATGGACGGGAAGGCCATGAGGTAACGCTTCATGGTCACCTCCTCACTGCTCTGGCAAAACATCTTCTCAAAGACACGCGGGTAGAAACTGAAATACAAAACATCAAAGAATTTAACCTCATAGGAGAAGAGAACGGAAGAGAAGAGGAGAGAAGAGAAGAGAAGAAACTGACCAGAGTATGGACACCTCAGATGTCTCCTGCAGAAGTTGTTCCAGACTGTCCACCATCCGCGTGTGAAACTGAATCATGTTCATCACCTTTGCCAAGTCAGGGTAGTCCTTTAGGGGAAGAGGGGCCTTGTTCACACTTGTGTAGGCCTAAAAACAGAAGACAAAGAACACCTTATGGTGGCATTCACCAAGTTTTACAATGAGAACTGAATATTGTGGGATATTTGATATGTTGTAAAAAACCTACCTACCTGCAATCTCAACCAGTCCAGTCTGAGCGCTCTGAAATCAAACTCCTCTTTGTTTTCCACTGCAGAGTAAATGGAATCCATACTTTTTTAAATGTTGCATTTTAAATCGAGAAAAATATTGGTATTCAAGTATTTTGTTGTGATTACCTTGTTTGACCGACAGAGCAGATAGGGTTGAGACGAATGAGCTCATCAGGACTGACTCCTCTTCTGGACATACATACATGTTCTGCAGAGGAGGAAAATGTTTCTAAATGTATGCTGAAGAAGGAGAATAAGTTACTTAATAAGTAATAAAAGCACTGCTGTCTTCCCCCCTTTCTGCCACTTCCTGTACCTCAATTAATGGAAGACAATTGCTGACTGGTTTATGCACACACACACACACACACACACACATGCATGTTATTTACAGGTACCTGTATGGTGTCATTGAGAACCAAGGAATCAAACTGGGCGAGGTACTGGACATGGTAGCGCTGAACTACATGGCTGTACTTTTTCATCAGACCTCTTAACTTCTCCATGTGGAACAGCAGCTCTGCCATCTGACTGGAAAAAGCAAATTAACACCAAAAATATTCACTCATTTCATAGTTCATAATTAAAATGTGTACAAATAAGCCATTTTAAACTCTCTTCTGCACACTTTAACGTGACTGCACCACTACAAACTCATGTGCATAGCTGCTGCACTGATGAAAGACATCTGCAGAGTAGAGTTGCAGCAAGGAAGAACTTGCTGGCTGCCACATATTTGCACACTAATATGACACAGTGGTTGCACCTACATGACCTACTTGTCAATGTAGTCCTCAGGCGTCTTTATCTTTGGCATATTCTCAGAGTGTCTAACGAGCCACAGGACCTCGTCACGGGAAAATGACAGTGCCATGAAGACAAACAGGGCCTTGGGGATTTGATTGGCACACAGAATAGAGAAGAAAGACGGATGTTAGGAGAGAGTCTCAGCTACGATTGGTAAAAGTCACAATTATTATGAAGTAAAGGGTCATTCAAAGGAATTCCCCCCCTCCTGTCCAAATGTTCCCAAGGGTCCATAATATGTGCAGGGTGGAAGGTGGATCAAAGATACCTTTTTGCAAAAGTCATGTGACCAGATTTTCATTTTGGACTGATAATTTACAGTAATGCAATGATTTAAATTCCTCAAATACAGCTGTTATTACTGTATTTCTACCTTTGGTCCCAGAAGTCCAGGTTCATCCTCCAGAACCTTAAATAATTCCATCATCGCTCCTCTCAGAAAATGTCTCCTCTCTCTGTGCATAGCTCCACTGGTAATAACACAGGAAATGGACATTTGGTTCTTACTGCTCAATTCAAAATAAACACACATCAATGGATTTTTATGACACAGAAGTGGTAAAAACTTTGCTTAGTTTCCTGCTGGTCTCACCAGTTGACTATAGCATGCTCACGGCATTCCTTGATGTCTGCAACTCGCTTGTTATACCTAAAAAAAAAATAAGAAAAGATGAATAAACTATATAAATCAGCTAATTAAAAATCAAAAAATCTATAAAGCAGTTATAGATGGATTTATCCCAGGTGTCAGGGAATATAAACAATTTGTGAAGGTGTATCATCTTTGTATTGGCATATATTAGCTTTGCTGTGGAATTATTTTTTATCTTCTGAAACTCTGATGAAGAAATAAACTGTAATCAGTAATGCCGTACTGTAATCTGTAGTTTATAATATATATCATCACTTTTTATCTCTAACTTTTAGTCTATAATCCAAGCTCCTTGTCCTAATGAAGACACTTAGGTCCCTTACCCTTGTTATTACCTTACTCTTTATATCTATAATAATGAGAAATCAAAGAGACCAGATGTGAGGTCCTCAGCAGTTCAGGACTCTTTAATCCAGGGCGGCGAAATGAGAATGGCACTTGCAGTTATAAATCAGTTCTCCTTTGTTAACTGAAATATGATTACCTATTAAAAAGTTTTATTCATCAACTTGGACTATTTCTGACAGTGTCTGGACAGCATAGCAGTGTAGCTTACATACCCTTTGATGCTGTCGAAGAGGTCCTCGGAGACCTTGTGTATGTTGAGTACCTCATCTCTGGTGAGGTTGAGGTAGAGGCCGCTCCGCAGAGCCATCTTCCACAGCTCCTGGGAGGCCTGGTTTGTGTTCAGGCTGGTGTGGCACAACAGGAAGCCGACTACAAGGGGCACAGTCAGCATTATTTATATGATGCAATCTGCAGGGTTGACACATCGCTGCTGCATGTGTTTACGAAGTCCTTAACTCAGTTTAAGAATCTTCTGCTGAAACCTGTCATTTGAGATTTATGTTTGAGTACAAAGCTTTTATTCCTCTCACATGTTTTCAAGATGTTAAATTAACATAACCAAAAATCTCTTGGATTTGTGTCTCCAAGAGTGTGAGTGTGTCTGAAATGTGCTTAAGCTACAACAGGACAAATATCTTTAAATTGCTGTAGGCAGTGATATTTAAATACAGTATACCTACATAACACTTATATATGTGTATAAAGCGAAGAGATAGAGGACGTTATCATTCAGGATGAGTAATACTTACTAATGATCCACCGCTCCATCACCTCCATAGACAGGTATTCACATGCCATCTGTAGTGAACAACAAGCTTATTAACTGCCAATACAGACACATTCATCACAGCCTTACAAGCTTATGATGAAGTAAAAACCTGTAAGTTGAACTATATGATGGCCATGATAATTATATGGTAGCATGAGCATCTTTGTTGCTACTCTATTCTTTGTTCCACCTACAAAAGAAAATCATAGTTTTTGCAAAAATGCACATCTCATAATATAGCTCAAGAGACCTATCAATATCAGTATAGAAATCTATAGACTTTAAATGATTGCTTTCAAAAATATTATTCTTTTCATAAGAAAAATAGCTGCCTTGTCTTCGCTGGGCTAGTGGTTCTTTTATGAGGAAGCCACAGGCAACAGGGATCATAACATTACATCAAAGGAGCCGTATTGGCCGTGTTTGAAGACAACAGAGAAGATGACTGAGGACTGGAGAGAGATGGGTAGAAATAAAAGTTCAGGGAGGAACAGAGAGGTCAAAATACAATAACATAAATCATTTTCTAAATAATAGCTCTCTAATGAGAGGACAGGGAAAATGGGACACAGAGCTACTAATGTTAAATGGACTTCACCTTTCTAGACAACACATATCCTGTTATTGCATCTTTAGGCTGTGACACCTTCTCTCATTTCTGTGCCTGACATCACTGGAAAAAAAACATATTTTACCCTTTCTTCCTCTGTCTGAGATAAATACAGTAGGAGAGGTGACGGGAGGGCGGACTCACAGTGTCACAGCAGGCTGGGTCCAGCATGGCAGCTGGAGCACTGAGCAGGCTGAGGAGCTGGGCACTCCGCCACTGCTCTGCTGGCAGGTTCCTGCGTGGATAAACCATCTTCAGAGACAGCAATGCAGCCGTCACAGACTAGGAGAGGGACAGAGAAGGAAAGGACAACAGTGATTGAGGAACCTGGAGAGAGGCAGAGATAGAGGATGACAGACAGAGATGTAGAGAGATATCAACATTTCACACCAAATTATAGCAAAAACACACGCTGCAGGCTCAAAAGCTGTGGTTTAATTGTTTTTGCACATAAGGATATTTTACAATCTACCACACAGAGCAATGAAACTGCCAGTCTTAAAGAGATAAATCATATCTATTATTATTATTATTGTATAATTTGTATTGTGTTAGTTATAGTTATGTAAATAAATCCCAAGATACTCTTTGGTAGTCTTATATCCACATACATTTGTGTATTTTAGTCTAGGTCTCTTTTTCATGGTTTGGAGTAGGCCCCTTTGTTCCAGTTACAGGAGTCAGTTAAGTCAGCCCAGTTCAGTCCTAATTCTACAGTACACAATGATCAAATAAGGAAATTAACAATAATAGTTTTGGAATGAGGTGTACAACAATCGCTAATGTTTGGATGACTATATAGTACTTACATCCTTAGATGTAGTGGTGTAACAAGGCAAAACAGAAAGTGTGTGCCATTTAGGATTTAAATATGTGAATATAAACAAAAATATCTGAATGTGTTGAGGAGCTGCATTCAAATTTGGACCAAGCTGAATTACACTGAACATTTCAATTAAAGCAAACCATCAAATGTTTATGTACCTTTGTAATGTGTATGTACAGTGATACACTGAGCTTACCCTTGTGTGAGGACCAAACTCCTCAGTGAGCTTCTTCCAAGGATGCTCATACTCCACAAGCATCTGGCCGAGCCGTGGGTAGGAGGGGTCACTGAAGGGTTTAATTCAGTATTCATTACAGTATGCAATTAATCAAAGCAGGGACAAGAAGAAGGAAAGGAAGTAGGACATTATAAAAAACAGCATTGCTAATACTGTGTGAGTCTAGCATTACCCACAGAGATTTTTACTGATGATGAAAGTGTTGGATTTCATAAATTAGATAATTTTATACAGCTTGGTTTTCGGGGTGGCTGAAAAAGTGAAGAGCCGAGAACGTTCTCTCTCAAGGGGCTAGCTGTGTGTGGTGTGCAAGTCAAATGTGATATTAAAATGTATGTGTGCCTGTTCCCTGCTCACGTCTCAAATTGAGATAAGCATTCTGCATGTTTTGGAGGGTAAAAATAAATATCATGCAAAATGGGCAGACTCCAAATGTCAAAATTCCACTTGGCACTCAGAAAAGGTTAGTGGTGGGCTGTTGATGTCTGTGGTTATTCAAATTCTAATTAATTACAGGATCAGAAAAGTAGTCGTGTTGATGGATGTGGAAACTATTAAAAGCACTTCAATGAAGTGTCCGTCATAGGTAGAAAGCTGCAGCTAGCAAATACAACCCTTTGTTGACCAAATGCTGTCTTGATCAATAGGGGTGAGTAAATGGAAATCACATCAATTCATCCATTTAATTTCTTGGAACTCTATTTATGCAGTTTGTTTATCATCCATTCAGCAGCTTCATATTTTCTCACCTGTTCCCATTGGTCATCTCATGGGCACAGTTAAACATGCCCACCAGTGCCTTCTTGTCATCAATGCGTGATAGCGTGATGATAACAGACGTGTAGGTAATGATCAGATCCAAGTAGTTCTTGGTGAAGTCAAAGTTGATTGCCTGAAATCAAAATTTCAGCTTAGTCAATATCTCTATCCCCATGAAACTACATAAGTGTCACAAGGACATACAGCAGACACAGTAGAACTGTATAGAGACCTAAAAGAAACATTTTTATTCAAATATCAATGATCAAAATATGTTTTTAAGGTTTTTTGTTTAAAAAAAAACTTGAATGTTTTAAAGGTTTTGTTTTGTCTTAAGTGTTTGTCAGCGTATATGTTTAAACAGAGCAGCAAAAATCTTTTGACTATAAAACACATACCCCCAGCAGTGGCTGTAAAAAGAAGGTAGTTTTCTTAATGGCAGAGACAAGGGGTTGAACATGCATGGAGGGACTATATTAAGACATATTTTAGCACTTTAGTATTTTAGCTTTGCTTGAGGGAGTGGTTAAGATGATTTGTTACTTCTTCCTGAAAACCTGTACTTCTTGAAATCCATTGTAACTGCCTGAATTCAAATTGATGACCACAGCCACTTTCCTCCGTAAATAAGCAAACTATGGTCACCGTTCAAGCTGAACGGTGTATATAGATTATAACAGGGTGATTTGGGGTGAAATACATTTTTTATATTATTTAAGAAATAAGAATTAATTTAAAGAAACGTAAGTCACAATATATTGCGACAAATGGATCTGCAGTTCTATTTGACAAAAAAACGTCCTGCACTGAGATGCTCCCCAGATAAATCAAAGCCACATGAGATGCTTAAAATGCCCACAGATTACAGGAGACACACATCATTGAAATATATGTTAGGATATACATAATGCACAAGGCAAGAGGTGCCACTTAAATTATGATAATAAAAAAAACTGACAAACTGAACAGGAGGAGGCTTGGGGGTGGTGAGGAGAGAAAAACACAGCCTGCAGTTTGTAGCAGGAAGGAGTAAACAGCATAGTTGTGGAAATGAGTGAGAGCTTGTCAGATTATCTGCAGATGTTGTGAATGACTTCAGAGCTTTCCCGTACTTAAAACGATTACGAGCCACACAGTAAATACTCACAATATCAAAGAAGCACTGACAGGCATCTATGGTGTTCAGCAACTCATAAACATGGTCCTGAATGAAGAACAGAGAAGGATTAGATTAAAAAACCTGCAGAAGACCTGCACAAGAACAAATCAATATTTAAATCATGTTAAGCCTCTAATTTAATTTCCTAAACACATTATAATGTTCCTAGATTCCTGTAGCCTAATAATAATGATACATTTGCATATTCCTATAACATCCTGACTGAGTCATTCTCAATCTTACAAATAACAATGATGCCATGGCCTGGCTGCGACCTCCATCACAGTAATATGCAAATGTGATGGGAGGTGTAACAAACTGCATCAAACAACAGTGAGCTAACTGTCCTTGATATTTGGAATAAAATTAGTTATTTTCCTATATCACAATAAGCCACTCTATATGTAAATTAATTCTGTAAACCAAATATCTAAAATAATGGGTGCGCAGAGAGAGAAAGAAAGCTAGAGAGAGACCATACCATCATTGTCCTCTATTATCAGATTTGTGTTTTCATATTTAAAGAATAATGTGTATTTATTTTTCATTTTCATATTGTTTTTCACTATTTGTTAATGTAGACAGGTGTTGTGTTATGCTTCTGGTTCTTCCTCTGGTCTTGTTATGTAGGTCCTCGTCATGTCAGAAAAGCCAATCCCAAATTGAAAACTTAAGAAGAAAGAAACAAAGAAGCAATCACCCTGAATTCTTTGACATCCAGGAAAGAGTCGTAGTAGCTTGCTGTTGCTGCCAACACTTCAGATTTCTGTCGCTGTATGCTGTTCAGATTTTGCTGCAATAAACAATAAAGACAACGTTTCATTACTGGTATTATGAGAAGTAACAGTGTGTGAAAAGTAGACCTGAAGTCCTTCTTCCTGTGGGGAAGTTCATTGGCTCCACTTAAAACTTGATTAAACCATCAGCCATGTGCAAATATTTAAACGAAATAAACAAATATATAAATAAAGAATGCAAACAATAACATATATGTATATGTTATATATCAGATATCATGTAATCTTATACCACAGCTTTGCAATATGCACTAACTTTGTGAGGTGTATCATTTATACTTCTTGTTGACTTCTTACTTCTTGTTTTGGAAGGCCAGATAGGATGTGCATGGGTGATACTGATGTCATAATGTTTTCAGTGGATCACACAATATGTATGTATTGACTGAGAACAAACACCCCTTTTTGTGTCTAGATCCCAAAATAATAAATTCATGATTACAACAAAGAAAAAAAGCTTGTGCAAAGGTTGCATACTTACAATGTTTCCTCTGAAGTCAATGTTGGGGAATTTCTTGCTGATGTACTTAATGGCGGGCTCCATGGCTTTATCTGTCAGTAGGGATAGCCTCATCTTAGGGTCTGCACAGGTCTATAACAGAGGTTAGGAACTGATGAATATGTGAAGATTTAATGTGATCAATTTGCACATATTACTGTAATGATCAGACAGGATTTGGTGTATCATATTTCACCTCTGGGTTTTGGCAGTTAAATCCTCGATTTCTAACACAATTTCATGCTCTGTGGGTTCTCTTGATTTCATTATCATATTTTTCTTTCACTTTGAGTGGCATCCATCCAGTGGTTGGAAAAGCAAGCTTGTCAGAAGAAAGTAACTGAATCCTCAGAGTTGTTGGGAAAATTGTGAGCAGAGTGAGTAATAATGCTTTCCCCACCTCCCTCAACATCCTGCCTCAAGGTGACCTTAAGCAGGATAGTTAACACTGAACTGCTCCTGTGGACATGTTTCGAAGCTGACGGTGGAGGATTGTGTTGCAGCTCCCAGGTGTGAATAAATAAATAAAATATGCATGCATGTTCAGCAAATATTCTCTCGGCAAGGTTTTCAAATGGCTAAAAATAAGACTGTTCTTTCACTTCTCCTCATGATGAATGCAATCACGAGCAAGTATGTGCATACACACACTTATATAAGGTTACAGAAAGATGTGTGTGTGTGTGTGTGTGTGTGGGTGTGTGCGTGTGTGTACAGTACACAAAACATTATTATCATATTCTATCTTTTCATGGCGAGAGTGTCACTTCCTGCATGTCACATCCAGACATGTGTGTCACAAAAAAACAATCATTACCTTTACCTTATTACCTCATTACATTGTCTGATTTCTTCATTACATTATGCTCGTCTGTTTGTTTCTGTTCTGATGTGTGAGTTTCTCAGCATTCAGTTCAGAAATAACTGAAATTTGTGGTGACTGACAGCTCTGACTAACTTCCTGTTTGCACTTCCTCTTTGGACAAATAAGCTCAGTTGCCGTTGGCAGAAAGGGTTGCCTATTCTATTAAGCCAGCATACACACAAAACTATTTGTAAACCGTATTCAGTTGTTAGAATTTTCTAATCATCATCTTCTTCTGATTTCCTTACGACATTGAGTTACATCTCCTGGAAAGTTTCTTGACTTTAATTTTGAGATGGTTTGCATCCTTATAAGACGTGTAGTACGTTTGTGCAATACAGATAAAGTACTTTAACATGTTTGGCTTTATACAATCATTATTCTTTGAATTGTAGATACACGTGTAGATTGTTATCTGTACTATCATCTCTCGTTCTCTTTAAACTGTTGAATGGAATCAGAAAATAGAAATGACTGCATACAATTCTAAATATGATTCAATTTTAGGCAATGAATAACTATGTACTGATATATTTACTCTTAGGTGAATCTTTGTATCGTGTAATAACTGTATGCAGGTAAAGATTGTAAGAAAAGTACCAAGCGTAGCAAGAGAAGAAAGTCAAGTTCCTTATTTTGTGTTTCTGTTACACAGGTCACTTGTGTCTATAAATTGTCCTATTCTCCCTCACCTTCTTGATGTAGTTCATGCGTGTTAGCACCCCATTCCCTCTCTCATTGAGGATGCTGAGTTTTTCAGCCAGTTTCTGTTGGTAGTCCATGGCTCCAAAAACACTGCACCTCTCCCTCCGTTCGAGCCTTGGCCTCCTTGTTCTGTGTAGCGGTTGAACCCTCGGAAACCCAGAGCCTCACCCTGACACTAGGTCACATGGGGCTCATGGGTGGAGGTGGAGCCATGACTCGAGTTGGGTGTTAAAATCAACAACATACTTTCACTTTATGTTTAAAAACTGATTAGACATTTAAAAGAATATTAAATAAATGTCCTTAAATTACAAAATGGTTTTATACTTTGGTATATTTGAATTTTCAGTCATGTTATAAGAAACTACAGTCTCCACAATTTATTGTATCATTTAACACTTTGATTTTATGCTGGATAGAAAACATATATAATTTATGATGTACTGTTATGTAAATTAATTGCAATATCATGTTTCCTGCCTCTTATATATATATAATACATCTATTGTTGTGTTCAGTTTGAGCTACTTTCTCCTGTTCTGTAAAAAGACTCCTGTGAACAGAGATTGCAGAAAGGTACGAATCATATTTATAATCATATTTGTATTGTTTAAGCAGAGTGCACTGAATGTAATACTTTTACAAAGTATAAAATAACAAACCAGTAAAAAAAAAAACAGGAACAGGAATGGCTTTTCTGAATTTTCAGACCTTTAAAAAGGTTTCTATTTCACCACAAGATGGAGCTATTTACTAACTGAAGCTGTGATAAATAAATGGGGGATCAATTATGCAACATTGTGTGTGTATGTGTATAATTGTTTCATTAGATGAGATTATACCATAGGCTATAACCACGCAAATAGATACAAGGTTCACATTCACAAAAGACAACCCTTTGTTGTTACTTCAGGAGGTCATGAAGCTTCATAACATTGTGGTAAGATCATTATTTTCACTGTGTAGTCTTGTTTGCTTCCTGGGTACAAAAAGCTTGTAAATCTTGCAAGAGCCCAGACTTTGTCTTGACTTTTGTCTACAGATTGACTCCAAAGAAACAATTAGAATGTGTCTCTTACAAATCCGCTGAAATCAGGCTTTGTTTTTTTGTGTTATAGACATCTTGATGACTCTGAAAGCAGCTGGATAGTCACATTACTTCCACATCAAGCTATTCTCACATTCAGCATAATTACTGAGACTTTGTCATGTAAACTAAAAAGGCCCTAAGTTATTCAGCAACCACGTGTTGTTTTCTGTTTTTCCCAAAGGACCCCAATATCTCCTCTTGGAATTCAGTAACAGGTTCAGTAAAGTGTGAATTGAAGAGTGCACAGCAGAGTACTGTAGAGCTTAGAGAGAGTAATTTTCTTAATGAGAGTCACTAAAGTCAACCACAGCGAGTGCAGTGGTAAACAAAGCAATGATTGATGTTAAGTGAACTCGAAGGAATAATCTGTTTATTATTTTCCTACTGGCAGAAACTCAGAGAGCGGTAGACATGTTAACAAGGCTGTCTGGGAAAGCAGACAGGAGGATGTGGAAGTGGGAGAGGGTTGGGGGTCAGTGGGGCTTGTCAGTCAGGGGGGTACACAGTTTATAAACCTCTTACCCTCTGTGAACCAAGTAAAAAAATGTGGAGTCTTACCTGGACCGTAATGAAACAGAGAGGTGTATGAAGCTGTGTGGCTTCCCAACTCATAATTTGTGAAACCAGGAACTTGTTCCAGATGCACAAGCTGTGTCTGGGGCTGAGGCAGCAGCTGAAACAAGGTTATGGTCACAAATACAGATTTGACAGCATAGAGCTGTGGAATATAGAGTGGATTATCATCAGCTCAATAGATCTGATGTATTATCAAATCAGTTAACATTAAAACAACAGCGTAAGAAGCTTATTCAATACATTTTGATTAGGTTTGAAATATGACTGGATTTCAGAAATTATGGTTGCTGGGTTGCTCGTTTGTATTTTCTTGCATTTGTATTTTAAAGTGTGTTTTTCCATGCAAATTTTTCTGTACAGCACTTTGGTCAATGTGTGTTGTTTTTAAATAACACTAAATTTGACTTGACTTCACTTGACTTGAGTATGGTTGAGTTGTACAGGAAGGATATATAGAAGAGCAATGGTCAAGATGCCACCAAATGAGGTCAGTGACACTGTATGACTGATCAAGACATAATCTATCAGGGGAACTTTTTATAATGGATGAGTCTGGCTGGATATTACACCTAAAGATTTTATGAATAGGGAATGGGCTAACTAACAAGAGTTATAATCAACATTTTTATATTTTTACTCTGCAGGTCCCCTCAGCTTGCTTGTTGGACAAAAAATGACATTATATTCATACATTTTATTTAAGAGTTGATATAGATCAAAACAGAGAGTAAATATTGGACTTAGCTACATTCTTCTATACACAATTATACAGAAACACAACTCCAAGTAATGCTGTTCCATATCTCCTGGATGTGTAAATAAGCAGCAGCACTTTGCTAACAAGCTCACCACAACATGTCTGCGCTTTGTTTACAGCTTGTTTTTGCTGGCCCCAAGTGGTCAACAAAATGCAGTTATTGCAGGTTTTCTTTAACATGGCTGTAAAAAAGGAGAGAGCTATATGCAAGATCATCAAGCACTCCTTTTGAGAGTATACAAAATCGATTCAACTGCTATTTTGTACAAGTGTTTTACCCATACATACCACAATTGGCCATCTGAGGCACAGTCACCATAACATCTCATAATTTAGCTAGTTAACAGTTGGCTAGAATGTACCATTAGGCTCAGATAGATAGCTACCGATGGTTAACTAGCAGCAAACTGATACTAAATTCTGCTAAATCACATATCAAATAGCACAAACTGTAATAAAAAGAGTACCTAATGCTCCATTGGGGGATTTATAGAGTTAGCTAAATGAAAGATGCTTGCGGTCACAGATCTTACAAAATGGTAAGTTAAACTGCAACTGTCATGAAACTGTTACAGTAGAGGTTGCTATTAGAAACAAAATGTTCAAGTGAAAATGTTGGTGGCAGAACACAAGCTGTTGTCGTGAAGGTTACTATATCAAATACAGTATATATACTGTATGACAGTATACCTGGCCACCGCCCCTATTGTTTGATATACAAACAAATTTTCTACAGGGTATGTAACTATCTTTGACTTTTTCAGCCAGACTTATCAAAGGATGTGGCATATCTCTTTTAAGAAAATTGGTGTAAATTTAGCCCCTGGCTATGACATCCTGCATGGCATGTAATTACACATCTAAATGGTTAAACACAGGGGAGTTAAAAGAGACAGCATTCTTCTTTTGCACGTTGAGACATGGTGCAGAGACAGAAAGGAAAACAAGACACTGAGGATAATATAGAGTCCTGATGAAAAGAGTTAAATAACACTGGCAGGCAGCAACAACATAGATGTTATATCATAACACTTTTACTGCTTAAAGGCAGTATGGGACATGTATGTGATGAGTGAGGGTAATAGCATACAAGTTAAAATAAACATGACTGATGATTATCTCTTCAGAATCAGACTCACTTTATTCGCTTGGTATATAAATTACAAGGAAAACTTTTTTTCTGTGTGCTGGCTGGATTTCTACTGCACTTATGCTGCATCTCCAAGAGGACTGAAGTTGGTGCTCTTTTCAGCTGGTAGGAGTTAAATGGTTTAGACTAGCACCTACTTCATTGAAACAAAATAGTGTTTTGTATTAGTGTACTAAATGAACACACAAGGACTAGAAAAGAGAGAGTCACCAAACGACCCAAAGGACCTGAGGCTGGGTTCCTCAAACTCAGGAGTATAACTACAGGACATCAGAACTGCCCTCCTACTTTGTCTGATAATAATTGCACAGTGAACTGAGGGAGGAGGGTGGAGGGACTCAATAAATGACAAGACACGTGGCATATGTGCATGTAAGTACACGCTCAAGCAGGCACACACACACACACGCTGGCTCTAAAAGGTGTGCCAGTGGGTAGCTCCAGTAAATGCATGGCAGAGTGACATTCATGGACTTGTAAATCCAATAACCTGGCAAGACTTCATACAGACAGCTGAGAGGAAGAGAGAGAGACAGACAGAATCAGGCGCACAGACAGAAAGACATTAGAGGTGGGAATGCAGGACAGGAGGCTGAAAGGAAAGAAGGTGGAGGTGGTAGTGCCTTTTGAAGGATGGATTTAGACAGTAATCCCCTCACCTGGCCAGAGGTTCAGCTGCCAACTGTTTGTTTCAGATTCCACCTGTAAAGTCTGGTCAAAACTCAGATAACAGAAAGAAAGTTATTAGAGATGCTAGTGGAAAAGATGTTCATTTATACAGCAAAGGAAATGAAATGTGTGGAATTGCTCAACGGTTCCCACTGCACAGATGGCAGAGCTATCAACTCTTTGCAAGATTTTCCAAAATACAGCAAAACTGTCATGTGATACCTACATATACTGATCACGTGGGCCCTCTGTAGGATGAAGCAGGATCAAGCACAACAAAAGAAGACCACATTTTGTACCTTTCTTTTGATACAAAACAAAGTACTTGCCACCTATTAGACACAAACAAAATATACAACTCACTTAAATACGTGGCTAGTGTAGGCTAAATCTCTGCACTGCTCTGGGTGAAAACATTCTCATGGTTTGTTTTCCATTTCCCCTCATGACTCCCCCCCTCCCCGTACCCTGCTTTGCTCTGGCGTCTCTGAGAGCCTGTCAGGGCTCATTTAGCCGGGGTGTGTTCCTTCACTGCACATTGCACTTTCTCAAAGACAAATTGGAGCTATATTAGCAGTTTCTCCCACTGCAAACAATCCCCACCTCTTTTTATTTTCCACCTATTTTGTCTCAGTTTAGTGACCAAGATATTGTTGTGATTGCTCAAATGCAAAAGTATGCAATAACTCTAGCACACATTTAGGACCGTGATCAAAAAAGACAAAAATGTTAACAAAGTCAAATTTTGTAGCTACTAGTCAAAGTACAAAGCCTTTGGACACAATGTAATTGGCATGTGTCTTTGAGGCAATTTTCTTTTATTATATTAACAAGGTGGCCAAAAATTGTCAAACCCTCAGCGAAAAGAATGCAAATTGCTCACAGACAGCCTGGCTCTGCATCGGAAACAGGTCAGCTGTCCGCCAGCCGCTCAGCTGGTAGCACAAATTAAATAACAGCTGGTTTCATTGCACTTTTTTTCACTTTTACCACTTCTTTTCACTCAGTGACTGTTCAGCTTCATAAAGAAAGGCTTTGTGGCAGATACTTAAAACAGAAAGTGCATGAGTCATAACTTGTGATCTGCGTATGTTTGTGTAAGCGATGCCAGAGTTGCATAGTGTTTGTGGGTTGTGGAGGTTATCAGTAAAATATTATTATCTGCACTGACTCCGCTGACCACAAACCTTTTTTTTTGCTATATGTAGGATTTTGATTTACACCATGCAATAAAAATTACAGTTGTTGCAAAAGCTATACGTTCCTTTGAAAGGATTAAGGAGTCATTCAAATCCAGCTGATACCTGGCATTTGGTATGAAAGAAAATGATCAGAGTGGGAGAAATTCATAGGATGAAAATAAAGAAGGTGAGAGATGATTGGAATAGGGGAGGTCGAGAGAGGAGAAAAGTGGAATGTAAAGAGTGAGAGGGTGGAAAAAGGGGGAAAAACTAGGTGAGGAGGCAATGGTGAAAACGAGAAGAGAAATTCCTTCACTGATGTGGGTTTCCTTCCTGACAAGGTCCTCTAACATGGAATGTAGCAAGTGACTGAGGGAGTACTCACAATGTATTGTGGACGAGAGTGCCCTCTTATATGTTTTACGACACCTGGCATCTGTACATTTTGAAAATAGTCCAATGTTCCATTCTGCCCCCGTCTCTATTCTCATCTTCCCCTCTGCCTGCCAGAACGTCTCGTCATGAGAAGAGTTAAGGTATGCCAAAAGGAAATAGCTCTAGCAGTCATGCATCCAAACCTACAAAGAGCTGCCGCAGCAAGACTCCCTTTCTTTCAGAAAAAAATACCCTTAACAAAACAAAAAGAGAAACGTAATGACTTTTTCTGAGTTTTTCCTCTCTGTCAACTCTACTGCCACTTTTTTTTGTGAATACATTTTAGCTTTTAATATTGCAACTTGCCTACAGTTTGTCTTCTTTCCCATGTTTCTGTCATGTATTCAACCAGTGGCATGTTTGTCAACATGTTTGACACAAATTCCAAGAAAAGACAAAACCAAGGAATGAATTAATCTTACTAATAAATGTTCTGTGTGTCCAAAGCCTGATAAAGCATATTCATCTGTACCTTCATTGTTGTCCACAAACTATTAAAAACATTTAATGAGCCACACCATTGCACTAGGTGACATGAAATAGTCACTAGGTGTGTAAAATGTGTATTATTGTGACCCAATTTTAACAATTTACGTCTTCAGTAGGAACAGTGGGCTTGGGGCTAAGAGCCAAAGAGAGGATAAGGAATCGAAAAATACTCTATAGAGTAACATGACCCTTGTCTTTTAAAACAAAGTAATATCTTCTTGGAGTGACATAGAGTGATTTTTTCTTTAAGACTCCATTTATTCACCAAACAAATTTTAACGCCCCCAGGTATGCAACTACTGTATTTTGCTGAATTACTATAGCTCTTAGAGACTGGTAGGTGAATCCACAAAAACTTGTCTTTACATCATCTGTGTCATCACCTGTAGGTGGTGCACTCTTCCAGGCAGTAGTTATGGCTGAGGCTCAGTATAGAGACTTGTGGCTGTGGCCCACTGTCTGCTGTCTATGAGGCCATTGTATCAATGAGGTAAAGATAGCATCTCTCAGTAGACATCACCTCCGTAGACACAGAGTGCCCAGTGTTCACGTCCAACTGCCCCATGAATGAGAGCTCAGCGGCTGGCTGAAAACTTTGCTCTGCTCTCCCTGACAAGTCTCTTTCTTCTGTTTCTGTTTTTCTTGTCTTTCTCCCTTTTCTTAACCCCCCTCACCCCCTTCTCTCTCTCTGTCTGTCTGTCTCTCCTTCTCTCTCTCTCTCTCTCTCTCTCTCTCTCTCTCTCTCTCTGTTTTACCATCTCTGTCCTAATTACACCAAACACTGACCTCAACACACTTATAGCCTAATCCTCTCTCAACTCCCCCTGTGATTTACTGCCACTTACTTGCTGGTAATGTGCTTGCAAAATTGTGACTCTGTAAATAATTTAATGTAATCTAAGTATTTCCACTCACAGAAAATGGTATTGAAGTGATACGATCACAAATTAGTGGAGGGGCTGTCCATTCACTAGTTGGTCCAGGTGGAAATTCCTCCTTTAATCTCGTACTAATTACATTACAAGTATTTGGTCTTCTGCCAGTATATTCTGTAAAACTTGAAATGACAATCCATCTGTTTCCATGGCAACTCACTCGTCTGTGACGGCAGCTAGTAAACTGAAGGTCAGGCCAGGTGTGTAATAACCATCATCACGCAAGGATGACAGCTGATGAGGCTGCTGCAGGAGGGAGGTGACGACCGACAAGGTAATTGTGTCTGTCAGAGTGGGACAGAGTGTCTGTCTTCTCAGGCCTCTGCGGTAACGCCCGGAGAAGCACATTAAGCAGGCAGTTATCCAAATAAGCACTGCCATATAATGTACTGTATAGTTAGCTGAATACTTAAGTTGTCACATTTACATACAATCTTAAAATCTGTGTATATTTTCTACAGAGCTTGGGTTCACTTTTCAGTAACTTACTACCTATTATGACATTAAAGTTGCTAAAAAATGCTGATGCACATGCTCATATGATTTTCTCTGCTGTCCATCAGCCCTTTTCTATGTTTCCTTCAAGTGTAAGTCTGGGTCTCAGGCAAGTAGTTAATGTTTAAAAATCTGGACCTGTCTTCTAGAAATTACGTTTGTATACTACTAATTTGCAAGAGCAAATATGTTCTGAAAGAAATGCTGCCCGAATTTCTGGTATGTAGTTTTTTAACTATGTCTTTCGTTTTTCATTTTGCACAATATTTTAGGTTAATTTTTCCCAGCCTAGAAATTCAGTCAGCCTTTTTTCCCTAAGAACACTAAAACCTGAACAGGTGCTCTCATGCACTGTTGGATAACCCACTGTCAGCACAGGAGCGTACAACTGTGTTCTGTCATTCCTCAGGTAATTCCTGAAACCCAGCCCAGCTGCACTTTCACCCTCCATCCCCACCACCACAAAATCAAATTACCACATTCCTTTCTCCCTAACCTGCTCTTTAGAGTCTAAAAGTGAAGGAAAAAGTTGCCCGAGGAGACATCTTTTAGAGAAGTGCACTTACTCTGCACAGAAAATACCGGCACAGGGGAGAGAGACGCAGTGTATAGTGTTTTAGAGGAGGTTCAATACAGTTCAAAGCTGTAATAAACTATAAATGACCGGTGTTAAGCTGGTTCAGGAGGTCACATCAATACACTGTAGCCAGAATTCAGGACTACATCCTGCTGTTCCTCATGTTAGGAAAAATTCCAAATGAAAATTAAAATACTGGTCACTTGTAAATATATAAATATAAAATATAAGTCAAATATTTACTCTCTTTGTAGCTGTGTTTTGGTCTCTACTGACTCTTGAAGGAAATATCTGTCTCTTCAGCTGCTAAGTGATCCACTATGTTCACCAGCTAATGGCTAACTTTGTCTCTCTGTCATTTGGTCCTGGCCAGGTAGTGTACAGTGGACTTAACAGAGTATTTTCACTGAAAACAGCTGCCTGCTGCAGCTGGAAATGACACTGATGAGCGCGGTGATGAGAGGGAACAGTAAAATTGCAGGCCGTAAAAACAAGCAAAGTTGGGTGACAATTTTCTGAGTTCATCACTACAAGTGACCCCTTGAATAATGTACAGTCATTTCATCTCTTGTTAATATAAAATGTAAATGATCAGCTTTCTTTGCCAATACTTATCAGGAGTTATCCAACATGTGGTAAGTAGTACGGTTGTGCACAAACACAGGTTTCCAAATAAAGTGCTTTAGATCATTCTGAAGGTCACCATATGTATTTTACAGTTGGACTTCAATGTCGCCTTAGGTCAAGAAATTACTTGGGTGAGCACAAAGTTATGATCACTGATAGAAATGGTGGTCAAAACTACATCCTCAAGATCCAAGTTGTAATAAACAGCACTTATCTTTTAATTGAAGTGATCCTCTACAGTAAAAAGGTTAATAATGTTGCTGGACACTAGTGCAGCTGTAAATATCTGTTAAAGACATTTCTAGGTTGACTGCTCTCAGAAGCATTTATTTGGGCGTTTTAAATATAATGTACTGGGTATAGTAGTATGGGAGTAAAAACTTCTAATGAATTATCTCATCATCTTTATAACCCCATGATTTCACACACTGACAGAAAATCTGAGATATATTGATCTAATTAGTTCCTCTGTGCCTGGGCACTTTGATCTCACATCCAATTATAACACGCACATTTCTTTCAATAAAAACATCAGTTTTTCAGTTGTGGCCTTCAAGTATCTCCAGCGCTGTAGGCGGCACCCCAGGACAGACAAGGAAAAAGAGAAACATCTCCCCCTAAAGAAACAGGATGTGCCGACTCATACCAGTGCCCTCAGCAGATTCAGACCCCCAAACAAAATAAAGTTTTTCCAAAACACACTATGTGGCAATAGGAAGCGCAGAAGCCACCCAAAGTTGTTTCAACCGTTTGATCATCCCTTCATCTATGTCTTTATATCTTTTCAGAAGCAGGACTGTAGCCAAGTTAAACAGGCTTTCTGCAAACACATTCATAAGATAAAAAGTAGGGATTGTGCTTTGATAAAAGATCAAATAAAATAAAAATACGATCTTGCAATCAGCGGGGTGATCAGACAGACTGTACCTTACAGTGTGATTATTAATGTGCAGAATTTTTTCAAGAAATCTAATGGCATTTACCACAGTGTTTTATTATATTGACATTCATGTATTCATGTGGGCCTTTACTTGTGGGTGTTCATAGGAGGAGTTATAGTTGTTGACAAATACATTTATAGACACTTAGCACCTATATCTGCTCACAGCTACATTAGTGTGTAATTAACTGTTTATGAGATGATTATGTACTGCTTACAAATGCTAAAAAGTCAGGAACTACTTAACTATTCATCAATTAATAAGAAGTGAGTTTCTGATTAGTTCCTGCCTTGTTCATTGGTTGCTACTCAGGATTGTATGGACTTTATCGTTAGGTGTCATCTGAAATGAAGGTTTTGAGATCATACATTCACTAAACTTAACGATGGATGAAGTTAACAAGTTGTTCAGTTATACCTAGCAGCAGCCTGAGCAGGCCCAGCTGTCCTCCAAGGCCATATGATCATTCTGCCCACGGAGGAATAAGATCAGGCCTTTCATTTCCTCCTTGCTCTGCACTTTGTGGCAGATGCCTGGTTCCTTTCACCCATTTGGAGATCTGAGTGTGGCTCACAGCAAGCAGATCCGAATCCACAGCGGTGGAGACCTCTCCCTGACTGCTGTCTTTGCAGATTTGCCCCTTGCTCTGTTTTCAGCGTCAGGGGGAAACGTTTTCCATTACCGGAGAATGAACATGAATGGTAGCTTTGTTGGTTGGTCTTCATGTTGGTTTGGTCAGGTCTAAGAGTTCTCCCCACGACCACCACCACTGCATACACACAAAACTCACTGCCACTATGACTATCCTTCTGTTTTTTCTCTACATACAATAGATGTGATTTATAGATTTATTTCAGTTGGGGTTTTTTTTGTTTCTACCCATTTGTTTGTCTCAGGTTTTTTTTATCACAGGAAGTAAGAAGTACAGGGCAGGACTGCTGGTGGAGCTTTGATCCAGCTGGGGCCGTCTGAGAGCATGAGTAAGACCCAAGAGCCGGGGCTCAACAAAGGATGCTCAGTTCTGCGGGCCTGACCAACTTTATTTGATGAAGAAAAGGATAGTCTCTGTTTTCGTCTCCCATATTTCAACTTCAGCACATTCTTTACCAAGAAACTCCCACTTGATTTCACTCAGCTCAAGCTGATATCTAATCACATTTTACAGGGATTACATTTAAATGTAGAGTATATATACAATTTCCCAAATGAGCCCATACCCCTCAGTAGCCAAAGTTTTTGGTTTGCCACTTTGGTTCAGACTGAAATATCTCAACAACTATTTGATGGATTGCCGTGAAGTTTGGTACACACATCCACGTCCCCCTCAGGATGAATTACAATAACTTTGGTGATCCTCTGACTTTTAATCTACTGCCACACAAGGCTACTTTGGTTTACGACCAAATACCTAAATAAAAAACTGTTTAATTCTCCTCAGCCTCAAATGGACTTTGTGTTTAGTGTTAATTAGCATGCTAACATGTTAAACTAAGACAGTGAACATGGTAAACATTATACCTGTTTAACAGTAAGTTAGCATTGTCATTGTGAACATGTAGCATTTAGCTCAAAGCAAGCCTCACAGAGCTGCAAGATATATCCAGAGCAATTCCATATTCCATATAATCCCAATACAAATGTTCCAAATGTTTTTGTCTTACAAACTATATATTATAATAAAGTATTGCTAACTTGGAACTCCTTATTACAAGCTGCATATATTTATATTATTATATTATATTTATTTAAGTTATAGCCAGATTAACAAAAGACTCAGTTATAAATAAAAAGATGCCACATGACTGATTGACCATCCCAGTATAATGCATTTATGTCTCAATTCAAAAAAGAAAATCACTTGTCAAAAAAAAATTAATATTGAAGGGATAGTTCAATAGTCACTTCCCGAGTCTTGTCATCACCATGATGTTGCCCGAGATTCCAGGAAGGTACGATAGTCCAAAATAGTCTGTCACATAACCCTGTATCTTTGTACTGATTTAACAAACAGGATATAACATGTTAATCAATCAAGTATAGATGATTTCATTCCCATAAAAAAGTATATTTGAGGACATAACTTACACTAGAAAAGATTACGAGAAGCCATTTGCTCTGATGCAACAGGACAATAAAAGAAACAGAGGTCTAACAAATCATTCCACACCAACTATACCTATGTGACTTTGTAACGACATCAGTGGTCAGAGAGGTCACTAAGGCCGACCCCTGTTTGTGGGAAGGCCGGTGGTATCCAAGGATATTTCTTGAAGAATTAAGACAGACGAAGAGAGAGGTTAGAGGGAAACAAACAGAGCCGAGGGTCAGTTTGTTTGGGATTCTTGAAAGAAGATAGCAGTTCACAAAGCCTTTCTAATGGGAACCAGCTGACCACTAATAAAGCTATAGCCAGGCTGGGGCTATTTGCTTTTGTTGTGGACTTTTGGAGGGGGGTTTCTGTTTATTGTGCTTTTTTCTCTCAAGCCCCTCAAAAGGAGGCAAGAGAAATTTATACAGGGTTGAGTTTACTTTGAGCCCACCGGACTTTATCGAGCTACTCTATGAGTTTTCCCAGAGTGAGAGATTTGCTGATACAACATAAAGTGAAAGCAGACAAATCCTCTTGATTTGCTGACCTTGTTCTACACTTTTAGTTTAGATTTTCTTTGGATGATGTCTTTCAATAAATATTTTTACCGCATTACTGAATTTGTTGGTGCAGTAGCTTTTGCATAGCGTCAGTTTGTTATGAAGCCTATATGAAAAGATGAGAGCTTGATGAGTAGGCGTATGGAATGAGGAATGCATTTAGTGTAAATATAGTGTGTGTGTATATATATATATATATATATATATATATATATATATATATATACACTACCGTTCAAAAGTTTGGGGTCACATTGAAATGTCCTTATTTTTGAAGGAAAAGCACTGTACTTTTCAATGA
>JAVQJL010021278.1:0-19029 GCA_036024295.1 Nannoperca obscura | reverse complement strand
CATAACAGCGCACTACTGAACGAAATCTAACAATCAGATGGTATTGATAAACGAAAGAAATACAGGGTTCACAAGCATACATTTAAACTCACTGAATACTTATTTGTGTGTATCACACTGAGCTAAAAAAAATGCTTTGATAATTCACTCCAAGAGTTAAAAAAAAATAATGCTGTAGTCCCTAGATATAGGGACATTCTCAGTTCAAATCTGAATGAGGAATGTACAAGAAGTTGAGCATAACCTGCAAGCTGGCACAGGCAGACAACTTAAGTGTGCTGTCACACGACTCAACACACTGCATCTTACTGTATAGCCAATGCACCCTTTGCCATATTGCAGAATAATAAACTACCAGTGTTCTGCTTGCTGTTTTGCTCTGCCTTGCCTGCTGCTACACTGCTCACCTGAAAACTGCTACAACTGCTGCATTCAAGGACCAACAAGGTAAGGCTGAAATTGCAGGCCTGCTTTGACTACACTGATTGGAGTGTGTTTGAATCTGCCACTACAGACCTGGAGGAACTCACTGACACTGTGACATCTTACATCAGTTTTTATGAGGATGTGTGTTTGCTGACTAAAACCTTCTGCACATACAACAACAATAAACACTGGTTTACAGCAAAACTCGGGACAGAATCCTGTGCAACCAGGTCAGAAAAACAGATCAGAGTACGAAAGAGGAGCTACACTGAGTTTTTCAGCTTGGACATTGCTAACTACAAGAGACCCCCCTACGCACACACACACACACACACACACACACACACACTGTGGAGAATCACCAACGGCTGACCACCTGAATGTGTTTTAAGCAGGATTGATCACAGATCTAAATGTCTGCAGTCCCATCGCCCTGATGTCTGTGCTCCTGAAATCTGTACAAAAACTACATAAAACCACAGCATGTCATTTTACATGTTCGTATGAATTGAACAAACAATTAGTATAGTAAGCAGATTTGGTAAATCTTTTCCCCCCTGTTTCCAGTGTTTCAGCTAAGCTAAGCTAACAGGCTGCTGGTTCCAGCTTCATATTTTGTGTAAAGAGTAATAATTCCTAAAATTTAGAAATAACAGACAAATTATGAGACTGGTATACTAAATTTTGTTTAGATATAGAGTGTATTCATACAAGAATAATTAATACAAATCCTGTCATCTGTGTATTATTTAAAAGCAATCCATACTACCACTGGAGGAAAATTCATGTAAGCATGTCATGACAACATTACTAGAGACATTTTTGCATTGCAAGCAACTGAGATAAAATGCCTCACTGATTAAACTTTGGTTTGGACTTAAATTAATTAAACGATATATAGCATAAAAACAGCCTTATGCTGCAATCACACTACAAAGTTATATTCACTTGTCCAGCATGGAATCTTGGTGACATAGTGACTCGCAGGGCTGACACTTATCTCAAACAACATAGCTAATGGCTTTCTCTCTATTTGCCAATGTTTATCACCACTGCACACCATTTCATTCAATAAAAACTTACTGAAGAGGGAAAATAAAGCTCTCTGAGCTAACAAACTTGTTAACGGTCAGTTAGCAAATTTGTTAGCTTGTTAACTTAGCTCGGTTGCTAACAGGACAGAAGTTCTCTGTGCCGAGCCACCGGGATGACCTCCACAGCGGTCCAGTCCATATTGCTGACCCTCAAAAGAAGGATTTGTTCCATGGACTGTTGTCTTATAACTGTTTACAAACTGTCAGCTCTTTTGTGGAACTCTTCAACAGAGAATAAATAAAAGTTAATCAGCTATAATAGTTTCCTCCATTTTGCACTGCCCAGCTCTATATCCCCTCGAAGATTAATCCCGGTCAAACACAGGTCAAAGTTCACCAGAGTTCAATCCTAAGCAGAATACTTGTGTGGATGTACTTTTCCTCCTCAAATGGATCCTGTGATTCCATTGAATTGAAATCACAGCAAGGTTTTACTGTTTTAAATCCTGGTGTGAGGAGGCCTTTAGTCAGAATTTGCCTTAACAGTTCATATACACATTAATAATAGTAATAATAGTCTTCACAGATGGAGCCTTTAATACTGGCAGCTAATCAAAGAAGAGTCTCTAGTCACTGTGCTAGAAACACCCCAAGCTCTTCAAATACTAATGTCCTAAAATGTTTAGAACAAAAAATGTATAATGTTTGCAGTCTAGAATCTACGAGTGAGACTGGAAACTAAAGGCAGAGAGTAAAAGTAGTACAATATGGCCAGAACATATTGTTTCATCACTCACTGAGAGGTCAACCAACATATTTGAAGTGATGTAGACTGATCTGCTCCGCAGTCAGGATCTTCTATATTAGAGAACAGACAAGAAAAATACATGCATCAAATATCGATGTTAGAGATAGAAAGGATCAAAACACTGAGGGTGACCTCTTTAGCATTTAAATCAATTTACACAGTACTTTAAGTTTCTGAAATGCTTAAGTAAAAGCCATTCTCAAATAGCATACAGCAAATAAATAAATAATAAAATGAATGATAATAAATGGATTTGCATGATCTCCATCTGGACCTAGTGGGCTCTGCCCTATTAATACCTCCAACATCCTGCAGTCGCTCTCTCTGGCAGATCCTCGCCTCCTCAGCAGGCATGGCGGTGGCATGTGGTTTTTGTTTTGTGTTTGGTGCCTCAAACACACTGTCACACATCCATACACACTCTACATTATTGATTCTACACTACCTTTTCTTAGCCGCAAACTTGTGTTGTCGCCCTACTTTGTTGCAGTCTTTGAGCCGGGCTGTGAAAACATAAACAGGTTATCCTCATAAATAAGAAGATATCTCACCAGTCTAAGGTGGAACTAACACAGTGTTGACATTCATTCAAACCAATGTGCATATTAGGGCTGTTCAGACTGCCAGCCCAAATCCATTTTTTGGCATATCCATACTGTATCCAGATTGATTTTAGAATGTCTGGACAGCAAGAAAATGAAATGCAATTTTTGCAAATAATGCTGATCCAAACAACATTTGAAGGTGGTTTGAAATGTGATTGTAATGGGATTTCTACAGATTCATCTCAGTCCGGACGTGTCTTTTACGTCACTTGCAATGCGACACGCTATAACGACGTGATGAAAGTACATCAGAGCAGCTGTACACCAGCCTCCTCCCTCGCACCAGACAAACGCTGCTCTCCATTTCGCATGCTTCCACGTTGTAAAGCTGTGTCACCAGTATACGTAGTTACTGACACCTACGTCGTTACCACAGCAACCTATGCAGATAGGTTGGTGATGTCTGGACACACAAATCTGATTTGATCACTTGCAGTGCAGACAGTCTGTCTTAAAGATCTGATTTGAGAAATGTGATTTGCCTGCAGTCTGAACAAGCCTCCAATTCAAATACAGTACTAATTTAGGTAAATCAAAATGCCTGATCAAGCACCTGGAATAAACCCATGCAGATGTGGGGAGAGCATGATAAATCCTCTCAGACTGCTCCCACCCATTTGGGCAGGAATCATCCTACACCGTGTCTACACAGGCTGCATAAGTAAAGCAGTAAGTCAGCAGAGCAGTAGTAGCTGTCACATCTCGGGAATGCAGACAATCGGACAGACGGAAACAGTTTAGGGATTTCTTTTAACGGTGAATGTCTTATTGATGTTTTTGCTGAACTGATGTATTCTGTATTTTTCCTCATGTCAACTAACCTGATGTGAGTCAAACCAAAAATGAATGTGTCCATCAACAAGTATTGTGTATGTATCACAGCCTGATGTATCTTCTTCCTTTTTGTATTTTTGATTAAAATACAGAGCCAGTGAGCCACACTGTTGCACTGGGTGACATGTTCTTTCATCACCATGAACACACACACTGTAGTTTATTTGGACTCAATCCCACATACACCCTCCTGCTGCCCCAAATATTCATTAAAGCGCCAAATGTGGATTCATCCGCTGCTGAAAATAATCCCCAATGAATGCCCTGATTCCTCCTGTTTGAGTGATGTTTGTGAAAAACTACAGTGATCGGCTGTTTCAGGGAATTATTAAGCCTTTCTAAAAAGCCTTTTTTTTTTTTTTGGTGTTTACTATATATGTCTTCAGTAGGAACCAGTGGACTTGGGACTGAATGCCACAGGCAGAGTAGAGAAGTCAGAAAATACTGAGAGACGGACTGAAACGTTGGTGGTTTGGGTCTTTTCATGGGATTTGTTGACAGTAAGAAACATGTAGAATAAGGCCAGCCTCATTCTTTAAACTAAAGTGACTTCATCAACTCAGAGGTGTAATTGTTCATAAAGCTAAAAAAAACATACCTTTCCCCCCTACGAGTCATAGACCTTCTGTCCAATCCGATATGACTGACTTGAACTCACATTAGGAATTGGCTTGTCATGCACAGAAAAGTGAATCCTGGTTGTAACCGTTTCTACCCCCCAACCACAACATTCATATACACTCACAATTTCCCTGCTCTTGGAACATTATTTGCATTTTAAGACATGCTGATTTCATGAAATTTCATGAGACACCAGGATTATTAGTTTCACCTTCATGGTCATTTTGTTTATTGGAGTAATTTACTTTCCAGGCCATCGTCATTTTAAAGGTTCTCACAGATACACATACTTTTTACACACTTATGATCAAATTACATTATTATTCATCATCAGCTGCAATTATTCAAACTGCATTGCTGTAAAATGTAAGCAATTTCTCCTACACTCTGTTGTTGCTTTTTATGTTTTGGGGCTCATTTGCACATACAATATATTATGTTCATTGGAGCAGTCGGGGGCCTCACCAGTAAGATTAATCGGATGCTTTATTTTAAATGAAAATGCTTATTACTGCTGATACTGCCCAGGGTGCCCGGCAATAGTAATCTTTCATCAGATGAGCTCCCACTAAACAACTGGGCTGCTGGAAGCTTGCCATGTTGAAGTAGAAGCCAATGGAGTTATTTGTTAACTTTACAATTAAAATATAACTACACTCTCAAATTCTCCTAGAACCCTTCCTCCCAGGAAATTTTAAAAAAAGCAACGAGTGACGAACGACAACTGTAGGAGGTGCTAATGTGTGGGTCAATCAATGACATGGGGGAAATGTTCTCGTGTAGATAAGTCCCAACCCAGCCTCGCAGGTTTGGGGCTCATTTATAACAGTAGACGGCGTGTTGAGCTATTTTCAACCCATGAAATGCAGATCTTTATACATTTGGTAAGAAATGTCAATTTAAACTGTTTCATCACATAACAGTCATAATATTTAGTTACAGCTCAAAAATCTTTTTTTAGTGTGCAGTACCTCTTCATAAACTGAAGCGCAGTTTGTAGTACAGAAAAAAGTATACTTTTCCTGAAAGTGTGTATTTTCTATTCATTATCAGTTGATGTACTGTACAGCTCGGGATAGTACATCAAAATATTGTTGGATTGGACATGTTGACCTTTTTTATAATATGTCTTGGTGACATTCGGAATGTAGTTCAGCTTTTTAAACTTGTTAGGTTGACACTTTGCAGGGTTTTGACAGTGCGTCACCTTTAACCACACAGGAATTGGCTTTGGGAGATGGCCTGACATCCATTAATGCATTTTAACAGTCACTGTTCAAGTAACAGTCCAAGTAACAGCTGTCAAAACACTGCCATCTCTCACAAGTCATATGGACTCACACTATGTTTTCAACTCAGCAATAAGTGAATGAAGATCCAGACAAATAAAGACATCAATTTTAAGTTGTTGGACAGAACAAACAACATACTGATCTTTTAGTTATTCATAGAGCCTTAAAAATGATGAAAGCAAAAAAGTCATGGTGGTAGAATTCATGAATGTGCTCTAACATGTTAATGGCAATTCAATTTCAATTCAATTCAGTCAGTCAGTCAGTCATTATCTATACCCGCTTTGTCCTGTAGAGGGTCATGGGGAGTGCTGGAGCCGATCCCAGCTAGCATCGGGCGAGAGGCAGGGTACACCCTGGACAGGCCACCAGTCCATCACAGGGCTACAATTCAATTCAATTTTATTTATGTAGCGCCATATCATAACAAAGTTGTCTCAGGGCACTCTATGGACCGACTTTCACACACACAAAGACCCAATGATCCCACCATGAGCAGCACTAGGCCACAATGGCAAGGAAAAACACCCTTTAACAGGTAGAAACCTCAAGCAGAACATGGCTCCATGTTGGCGGTCATCTGCCTCGACCGGTTGGGTTGAAAAAAAGGTGGGGGGGAGAGCAGGTGGAAGGAGAACATACAGTAGTACAGTATAACAATAATAGCAACAATGGCGGTTTAGCAGAAACACAGGGGCAGCCGGTGCATCCTAGGAAGTCTCCCGGCAGTCTAGGCCTATAGCAGCATAACTAAGAGGTGCCTCAGGGGTCACCTGAGTCAGCTCTACTATAAGCTTTATCAAAGAGGAAAGTCTTAAGCCTACTCTTGAATGTGAGAAGGATGTCTGCCTCCCGTAAACAAACTGGAAGCTGGTTCCACATAAGAGGAGCTTGATAGCTGAAAGCTCTGGCTCCCATTCTACCTTTAGAGACTCTAGAACCACAAGGAACCCTGCATTCTGAGAGTGCAGTGCTCTAGTAGGGTGATAAGGTACTATGAGCTCTTTGAGATATGATGGTGCCTGACCATTGAGTGCTTTGAATGTGAGGATTTTAAATTCTATTCTGCATTTTACAGGGAGCCAGTGTAGAGAAGCTAATACTGGAGAAATGTGATCAATCTGGATATTATTACCATTATGAAATGTCTTGACATTTCAACATATCACCAGACAACAACACTGACATGGAAAAACCCCAGATTATGTTGACTGCCAATATTTTTTTTTGTCCAATGCTAATTAATTCTCTAATAATTCTGTGAATTATACATTATATATAACTATAAGGTTACAGACTCATCTTATATGGAAAATAAACATGGCAAGTGGCAGTAGACGCATTATATGCTGTAGCTTATCATTATGATGCAAATGTTGGTTTCACAATGTACATTAACCATCTAGCAGAATTTCGGGAGCAGGACCTTACTTCAATTGTGTCACTTCCGCAACATAACCCTCTCCTCCTCTTCTGCTCTGGCATACTTACACTTTGTGCAGAGAGTTATGTTACCCAAAGTATGAATCCAACTGGTTTTGGTGATCACCTGACTTTTCTTCAAATGTCTAATTCCATGTCAAACGGAGCTGCATCAGTTGGAGTGCAGACCTCCCTGTTTACTTTAGAGAATAAAATGTTGACAGCGTCAGACAAGCCATGACTAAGATTCTATTATTTATGGCTGCAAAACATGCTTAGCATGTAATACAGCAGATTACAGTCAAAAATGTCGGCATATGTGTGTTATTTATTTGTCTGTCCCAGGGTACAGATTGAGGAGCTTAAACTCACAGAAATCGGATTGGTCTGCTAGAAAAAAATGTAAAACGTCAACTCATCAGTCATATGCAGTCACTCCTTTGAGTGTTCAAATCATTTAGAATTTCTTTTTTCTTTCATTTCATTTAGGATAATTTTAGAAAATGACTCAAGATGTTTGTTTACCTCTTCATTTACTTTCACTTGCAGTCAACATTCATATTTAATTGCAGAAATTTTAAAGGGACAGACCTGAACTGAGCTAATAATAATAATAATGAATAATATACATCTGGTCCATATGATGGCAACACAACACAACGCTCTGAATTAAATCTCCAGCATCAGGTGATCTCGATAATGTTGATTTAAATAGTCTTTTAGCTTTGAAAATGTATGTATTCTGTACATTTAAATTAAAAATATTTGTGTATAATGAGGCAGCAGCAGAAAGAAAGGTAACTGCTTTTTCCCTTTGCTCATTGAG
Organism: Nannoperca obscura; assembly: GCA_036024295.1. NCBI lineage: Eukaryota > Metazoa > Chordata > Actinopteri > Centrarchiformes > Percichthyidae > Nannoperca > Nannoperca obscura. The sequence goes on along the minus strand of JAVQJL010021278.1, from coordinate 11,161 downwards.
CAGGTAATCATGCAGATCCATGCTAAGCTGTGGTTTGCTACACAACACGTTCAGGTTTTGTGCTGCAGGGAGACGCACACACGCCATTCTCACTTCTTTCCCTGCTGGCTCTCCGTTACTGGAGATACCCAGAAATGTTCGCTATTAGTGCCCCCTTGGCAATGGTAATTATGAGGAAAAACTGTGACAACGGATGTTTTGTTGACAGGTTTGGAACAGTCAACAGCAGAAAGACACAGTTAGCAACTAGCTAGTGAACATTTTGGAGCATCTCGATTCTAAAGACCAAACCAGAGCTAAAAGGAGAGTGAATATTGGATTTACATTCATCAGGTGGTCAGAAACACGACTCCAAAGAAGAGAAACAATTATGCATATAGCCAGTAAATGTCATTCCTTTATGCTAATGTCTTGGTCATAGTTTTCTTTGTTAAATAAAAGTACCATTTCACTACCGGCTCCCTGGAAGGAGACCTTTGTTTACACAAAGCTGCTTCCTATTGATTCCTGGCCCTATGTGGCACGCAGGAACAAATAAAAAAATCCTTGAGTGAGCCTGTTGGTTGTTCCACTGTATCCCTGTGTGCACACATACTCAACAACAGCCAATAATGAGCAGTACCTCCACTCCACAGACTGCTCTAAGCCTCTTAGACATCTCCAGTGAGAATATGGCTAATATGATCCAGATTGTCATATTCCTTCTTAACAGTAACAATAAAAAACGTTGAGGTGCAATCAATGCTGCATGAGGCTCCTCCAAGCACTGATCGATCCACCGACCAATTTATGGCAAAAAAGCAGTTACACTTTGACTGTCAGTATCACTTTTATTTCTGTTTGTATGACCAGACAAATTAAGGACTCTTCTCTGTGTGCGGAGGCCTTTTAGTTTTTGAGCACACATCACACATCATCTCGATCAAAAACAACACTCATGCCAGTTAGGCTTAAAAAGGATTTCATTTGTTGATCAGCTGTCGCTCTCTCCAGCTTCCTCCATTCTGCCCTCAAACAGTAAGTACAGATACAAAGAATTCCCTCATGTTTGATGGTAAAACAGAAAGCGATGTATCTTGTGAAGCCCTGGAGAGTTGGAAGACCGTGGGGCAGTGAAAGATTTATTTCCCAAACCCTACAGTGCACTGTTTGTGCATGCTCCAGCACTACAGTAGGATAAAGATAGTTTACAGCCTCAGGCAGCTCTTGCACTGAGCTCTTCCCCCTCCAGCTGATCAGACCGCAGCCCGACTGCTTTGTGTGAGTGCAGAAGACGGACGCTTCCTGCCCTCATGACACGTTCACACCATCAATCCTGTTCAAGCTTGGATTTTGATCTGGAGCCTGTGTCAAGCAGCGAGATTAACAGGAATGAACTCAGTTTTGGTTGGGAGTTCTTTCACAGTCTTAGCAGTACAACAACTGGACAGATTTCCATCACCTTCTCAGCTCCCATGTTCAGACAGAAATGAACTGAAATACTAAAAGTGAGGGGGATGAAAATAGGATTTGAAAAATCTAAATCTCCAGTGGAAACTTTGCCTTTTATAACACAAAACAGAAATGTATTTACCCCAAAACAGACATGAATCTCTTGAATAGTAAATACCTTGAAATCACCTAACTCAAATCTTAACAATGGAGGCTATTAAAAATTGTAAAATATATTAAAATTGTAAAGGTGCGCATATCAGGTTAATCAGGCTATTCTACTGTACATTTCTCTTGAATAATGAAAATATTACACTTAAAATAACAAACTACATGTATACTATATGTACTGCTTGAAAAAAATGAATGTGTGACACAAATATTATGTTTACCCCTTAATGGAAAAACCATCCAGATACAATATAACAGGATATGGAATAGTTACAGTTTGGGATCTTTGTTTTAACACTTTTTCCTGACAAGGTTCATGACTAGACAAAACCTTGAAAAACTGATACAAGCCTTTACCTTGAATATGTTTGACTTTGGCCTTGTCTCAGGTCTTGGCAAAAGGATTAAAGACCACATTAGACTTTAAACAGACGTTTTATTTATTACTTCACTCCAGTTCTCAAATCCTTGGGCATGATTTTGTGTGTTTAAGAACTGAATCTAAAGTACTGCTGCCTGTGTTTAAACCACTCAATAGTCTGAGGCCAAATTGATATTTAATGTTAATACAGTACAAATCCTCCAGAGCTCTAAGGGCAACTGGAATTGGCCTAATTGTTGCTCAAGAAAGACAGAGAAACAGCATTTATTTGATTTGCTAAAACTGCAACAAACGTCTAGAAGATCTGAGAACATTCTGATATTTGCTACTTTTAAATGGTTTGATATTTGAGTAAATTAGCTTTCTTGCAAAGCGTTACATGTTCTGATTGATACCACTTTCTATAAAGACTGGAATCAGGGGGAAACAGAAAGCCTGGCTCTGTCTAAAGATAACCAAACCTAACCTTCCAGCCCCTTTACAGCTCACCAATTAAACCGTTATATAATTTGTTTAATTAACAAAAACAAACAGTAAAAATGACATGGTTTTGATGAGTTTACGGTGGTTATGCTCCTGGAATCTTACATTGATCGCAAGCCTCACTACTCTGCCAGGGAGAGCCAAAATCTTTCCCCTTGTTTTCAGTCTTTATGTGGGGGTATTACTGTTCCACCGTTAAGCTGGCAGCGGAGGTAATAACAGAACCAAATCAATGTCGCTAAATGCGTGAGTCACCAGTCACGCAGCTAGCAGCAGTTAGCAGCAGCTAACTTAAAGAAGAAGAAGAAGAAGAAGAAGAAGAAGAAGTTAGCACCTAACCTACAGCAACCAAAAATGAATGGTGGAGACAAGGAGGTCCGGGAGCTCCTTACCCTCTGAGGAGAGGACAAGATCAACGACACGTGTTGTGCATCATACTAGACGCCGGCGCTATTGTGTTACGTGTCACATGAAAGTAAAGCCAAAACATCTCAATCACCCCCTGGTGGCTGGTTGCAGTATGGGTCATAAGCCCCACCTCCTTCATGTTAGCAGATGGTACATGGCCCATGGTACACAGCAAATACATTTTTCCCATAGATGGTTTATTTTATCAGTTTATGATTGATGTGAGTGTGATGGCTCCAAATGACATCTCCAGAGCAAGATGGCAGCCTGCATGGCCAGAAATGATGTAATGTATTAGTTGTAAAGCTACCTTGATTAATCAAGCCAGGGTGGCCATGCTTAACAACAAGAGTTTACTGAAAGGTGAACTACCAAGCCTGAATCATGAAGTGTGGCTGCAGTGAGGACACCTGATACGAAAATATTGTGCATACATGGGGGAAGTCAAAACTAAGGAAATGCAGTTGGACAAGTTTTGTGTGTCTTTCAAAATCCTGTAAAGTAGAGTCAGCAAAGCCTCTTACTGTGTTGGAGAAGAGGCAGTGAAAGGGTTTAGCCACTGTTAGCGAGCACAGTCTTCTCCTCACTGCTGTTCAGGAGACATACAGCACAGCAGCTCATGTTTACCAAAAGGAAGGAGAAAGGCACTGACATCTAACATTTCTTAGACAAAAAGTGTTGACATCTCCCTTTGAGGTGTCATGAAAGTTTTGCCTCCTCTCTGCCTGAAGATAGTCTGTCTGCTGCTCTGTCCAACACTGAGGTCCATTATGAGATATAGCAAATGTTCCGTTTGTTTGTTTCCATATCAACCATTCGCCAGACAGAACACTGATACGGTGGGCATGTCTGCAAAACCCTGGAGAATGATAAATTATCTTTAATCATCAGCATTTTATAAATAATTGATTTCTAGAATCAGTGCATGGTTACCAAAGAATGGTTATGGTACGGTGGAGGATTGGCTATACTAAACTAAAATGCTTGCAGAAAATCGCAGATTGCATATGTCGCCAATATAAATGTATACATCGGGCTAATAAATTTAAGAAACAATCTGTAAAACTTTGACTGTCACTGTTCTGTTTTCCTAAAAAATCCACTAATGGCAACCAAAGCATGAGCAAGCAACGTGTTCATGGTTATGTTTAAAAGTAACTCAAAGAACGGTTAAAAAACGTTGTTGTGGTTAGGTATTGACAAACGAAGGTGATAACAGGCAGGACCAAACCACAGTCTTTCCGTTACCTCAGCTGACCCACAAGCAGGATGTGGGTGTAAAGCCCAGTATTCAGTGGATAAACTGGGTTGAGTTTACATAATTGACAGTTTGAAAGTGCTTCATCTCTGCTCACTAAAAACAGCTTGGATCATATACCATAAACAGATTGTAATGTAAATCCAGACAATCCTTCTGTAGCTTTGCTGCTCTTTAAAGAGGGGGGTGTTTGTGTTTTTTTCATCTGCTCTCTCTTTCTGCAGTAATCCTGCAGAGGCAGAGTGAATTTGTCGACTGTACAAGACTGTTCATCATCCAGCTGTATGTGTACAATCATACCTCTGTCAATAAATTTAGGTACAGGTTTCACAAACCCTCTGTGCTTAATTTCCATCTATCATCTCAACTGGCCGGTAAGACATGCAATCCTAAAATACATTTTTATTTTTATGTGGCCCGTCTCCTTCAGCCCCGTTCTCTTTCAGCGGCCGGGATGTTGCGCCCACAGCGCAGCGGTCATAGTGTCATATTTATTCCCACAGCGGGCAGAGCGAGCGAGACATTGAGTGTAATGAGATCATTGGGATGATGTACACTGGCCTTTTCCCCAGGCGTTGAAGGCACCAGCTTTTGACCTCCAAAGCAATTGAGGAGTCTCTCAGTTTGGACTTCTCTCATCCTCATAGACTCATCCTGCCCTCCTGGCTCCACTTTTCTGCTTTGTATCTCGCTGGTTATCGAAAGTTACATCCTTAAGGTTGACTGAACACTTTACCAACTGTTTGACCACCTGCCTGCTTTTCTCACTTATTCAAACCAAAGTCAGGGAAAATTGCTATTATTCCTCATTTTGTGCCTTAAGTCACTCATCAATGTGGGTTGATGACTTAAATTTCTAGCGTGTATATATACTTTAAATATGTAAACATGTAAATATGTTCTGTAAGTGATGTCATGTCACTAATTTTGAAATGTAAAACACTTTTCAGAGCTTTCCACCTCTGAGTCTTCATTGAATGGAGCTGGACCATTTGCAAAACTGTGTTAAATGTTGCACATTTTCTCCCTACAATGTCCACTCATACCAACTAAAGCATGACAAACATTTGTATGGCTATCTTTATGCAACTCTAAGCTCTTGGTTAATGTTAGGAACACCCTTATAAATGTTAAAAAAGTCAACGCTGATTTGAAGCATGTGCCAGGACCAAAACTCTGTACTGTACTGTGTACTCTGTACTGTATTCAAATGCAATTTTTGAATTTGTGAATATGTGTTCAAGATATAATGTGGTGTTTTAGAATGTCTCACACTGTGTTTTTATTTCTGTACAAACTTCAGCTACGCTTAACTTGGCCCTTGTTTAGCAGCCATTGTTGCAACTTTTTGCATTACCTAAGATAAAGTGCAAAGTAAAATAAATGTCTTTTTATTACAGAGGTTCAGGCAATTTTCACAATTTGTGCCTCTGACATGTTGAATAACGAACATTAAGGGCACCGTTCAACCAATTTCATGCTACATCTAAAAGAGGCCCTTGGTTAATTAGTGAGGTGAAACACACTGTGACCTTCCTCTAATACAAATCTAATGATCTATCCCACTATTATTAAAGATTAAGCAGCCACACAAAAACTCCCCTTTATTTACACTGCTCTGGATAATTACATACACATAGTCAGATGGGTAAAAAGAGCAGAATTAAAAAGTATTCACACAGGTACGCTCATTCTTTCTGCTTTGGACATTTAGTGTTACAAGCTTAAACTAACTGATACTAGGGCCCTGGAAAGGTTTGGTCCATCCCTGATAAAGCCCACTTTATCAACATCAACATCCACAGTTTAAAGAGAGACAGAATGGTATGTACTTTTATCATTTGGTAAACATTAATTAAATATATTGTGAAGAGGAATATAATAGGAAATAGTTTTTTTCCGACCCACCATCCAATTTTTCAACAATGGTTTGAAATATGTCCAAGGGTTTTCGGGTCTCCAATGGACAGGCATAAGCAGAGAGTACACTCGGCCTGAGGAAGCCAGATTTGAGTTCTGGCTCCTCACGTCCAAATCTCATCCTCATGGAGCTCAGCTCGGGCTCCTGGCTGCGAGCTTGTTAACTTGTCTCACCTGAGATGATTTCTCATTTGGTAGATTCTCATTAAAAATGCAAATCCTGGTTTGCTGTCTACCCTGTGAATGGTTACATGGGCATTTTAATTTCAAGTTAATTTTCATTTTTGGCCAAACTAGCAGCATGGCTCGGGAGATGGCAAACAGTGTTTTCAGCCCGGAGGAAGTTTTTCATAGTTTTTCATAAGAGGGACGTTTTCATTTCCTACTTCAGAGAAAGTATTCTTCTAGCACAAGAAGCAACTTGAGTCATGTATGTGTAAGTTGATTGGTCAAACATATGAGCCAAAGCAGCACCGGTCATCTTTAAAACCCTGTGTAACAGCTTGGGTAGTGTAACTCAGGTTACAAAGAGTTAACAAAACTGAAGTGCCTTAGCCAATCAGAACGCAGGTCTGCAGCACCGTAGGCAAGTTAGACAGAATACGCTGGCCAGACAATGGGTGACTGCAGGGAGAGGACCTGCTGCTCAACGGTAAAAATAAAATATAATATTGTCAAAGCAGAACGGTAACTGCACTTTGTTGTAAGGTCATAGATGTGTGTGGAGTGAGACGCCCTGCTCACTGAAGACGTCCTGCCGAGTGACATAGAGGAAGCCAGTAAATTCATGTGGCTAGTTCTAGAGCTAACAAAATTATTATTAAGTAATTGTTGTAGAGCTCAACTAAAGTAAAGCTGTTTGACAAATTAACTGAAAAGAATATAAAAATGTTTTATAGTGTTTAATTGGTCACTGTTTTCTTTTAGCTACTGAATTGTTTGATACAGAAGACACATACATGTCATTATTGTGTTATTTATTTCATTCATTCATTTAAGTTCAATTAGAAATGTAGTTTCACCTTATTCTAAAATGTACTGTATTATGGAGCCGGAACAGTGACAGCTGGATTTGGCATGGAAAAGATAACCTGAACTTGATATGGTTTTTGTTTTTCAAATTTCTTTTTACGATGTCAGTTGTTTTGGGTTTTTTTACGATGCCAGTTAGTTTTTTTACAATGTCAGTTTTTCGGTTTAAAGTGTTTTTAGTGGGTTAATGGACCAAAGTTTTACTATTTTGTTCATTTTCAAAAAATATATGTTACCAGTTTATAGCTCTTCGTCTTGTGTGGTCATTGAATGTTGCAAATAGTCTTTTTGTCATGATACCTGGACTTTGTATATTTCTGGATTTTGTTTCCTGTTTTGTTTTGTAATCTGTGGCCTGGTGTTTGTGTTGTTCCTTTGACTTCCTGTCCTTGTCTCCCTCGTTTGATTGCACTCAACTGTGTCTCTTTGCTCACCTGTTTCTGTTTGCATCGTTCGCCCCATGTCTATACCGGTTGTCTTCCTTTGTTCTTAGTGGGATCATTGTTTGCTGTATTGGATTGTGCTGTTCTCTTCGCTGTTCCTTGTTCTTGACGTTTCTACACCCAACATGTTTTGGTTGTTGGGTTATTTTGATCAATAAATCCTTTGTTTTTTCCTCTGATTCTGGTCCAGTATAATAATTGTAACCTTAACTAATTATTCATTCATTGCATTATTTTCATTACCAGTAGCGTTCGGAGCCGAGTACTACAGTAGCCTTAAATGGACAAATGGTGAACGTGAAGTCCATGCTTTATTGAGCGTATATGTAACGAGGGAAATACAATTAACTCGTCAAATAGAAAAACGTGTGTCCTCAGAACAGTTTGGTCCTAAATGCCTAATGTCAGACCATCAGCCCACCACCATCAGGTCCAGACTGAAATACCTCAACAACCATTGGATGGGTTTGGCCAGTCCCCTGACTTGTCATCGATTACTACCAGCAGGTCAAAGTGTTCTTATCCAGTGAAATATCTCTGTATCTACCAGATGTCGTTACCACAGGATGTATCCTAATGTATCCCCTGACCTAGTGCCAATGTGCAGTTGACAAGCTCAACAGACAGTGTGTGTCAGGTAAATGTCAAATAAATAAAATAGTTTGTGTGCCAAGATGTTTCCCACCAAGCACCCAACACCCACAGGCTGTGTTATATACAATACACTATAGTGCAGAGTCCTGTTTCTTTGTTTGGACAGTATGTTTCACAAAATTACAGTAGCTGCTGGAACTATTGTTTGGTGCCCGTCTAGTTGTCAATAGTAATTATCCAAAGACTTAAAACTGCATAAACCTGATTTTACCCTCAAATATGACCTTAATGACTTTGATGTGAACACACTCTACTGTCATGCCTCAGTGTACAAACTAAAATTGTCAATATGTTATTAGTTTACATTCTTATTTTGATATTTGGTTGAATGCTACGTTACAGCAGTATTAAGTAACCTGCAGGATCTTTGCTCTTTATGGAAATATCACTTCACCCTGGAGGTCTTATAAATCATTTGACATTTGATCTGTGGATTTTTAAAAAATACTTGACACTTGAGAAAATCAGGTATGCCAAAAGGGGCAATTTATCCTAATTTCACATGTTATGGCAACCAACTGTAAACTATTTAGATGAACATAGGATTATAATATAGACTATTCACCTATGTTGTTTATTATGTATACTCTCTGTAAAATCCAGAATAGAATTTAAAATCCTTCTCCTCACATTCAAAGAGCTTAATGGTCAGGAGCCATCATATCTCAAAGAGCTCATAGCACCTTATCAACCTACTAGAGCCCTGCTCTCTCAGAATGCAGGGTTCCTTGTGGTTCCTAGAGTCTCTAAAAGTAGAATGGGAGGCAGAGCTTTCAGCTATCAAGCTCCTCTTATGTGGAACCAGCTTCCAGTTTGTTTACAGGAGGCAGACACCCTCCTCACATTTAAGAGTAGGCTTAAGGCTTTCCTCTCTTTCTCCTCTTTCCTCCATTTCTCATATATTTCTCATATGCCATTACCACAATTATTACTTTACATCTCTATGCAGAACTGTACTGTTCTATTGTATGTTTTCCTTCCTCCCGCCCCCCACCCCCACCCTTTCAACCCAACTGGTCAAGGCAGATGAGCGCCCACCTAGAGCCTGGTTCTGCTTGAGGTTTCTACCTGGTAAAAGGGAGAATTTTCTTGTCATTGTTCTGCTCTATATGGAAATAAAATTGAATTGATTGCAACTGATTGCCTTTTATTATCCCTGACTGGTGATTTTGAGAACCAGCACCCCTCCAACACAAAGCTGGTGTGTAGAAAACATCTCACATAGTGCTTGGGGAGTAGTGGAATTATTTTATTATTAAAACAATGTGATGAATTGTTTCAATCCATGTTTTTTGAGTGCACTGTAAACAGAAAAAAACAAAGTTGCAATTATCACATTGAATCAACCAAATTCAAACATTAAACTTGCAATAACTGATTGTTTTTGGCCACTTGGGGGCAGCAGTTGCTCATTTCCACACACAGCAGTTACACAGCATCATGATCATGCATTTGGAGTGGTGGTTGTGTTACCTGATTAATCAAAGTATTGTAGTGTTTCAATTTAAGAGTAACTAACTTGTATTGTCCGGAGCTTGTCTTGCCTGTGTGTGTGTGTGAGAAAGCCTTTGTCCATTTATTATGTGTTATGCTGTAAGCTATTATGGTTACTTTGTTACAGTGTATAGTTTCAGGGAGAATACACTAAACTAAGCATTCCCTCTCTATTAGCTCTGTTTTTGGTCTCCACCACCTCCTGAGGGAAATACCTTGCTCTTTAGCCACTACATGCTCCACTATATATACCAGCTAGTCTCTGACTGTCTGTCTGCTGTTTGCTGCTGAGCAGATAGCAGACTGTGGGTTTTTACAGCTGCTTCTCTAAAAAAGATGCCATGAGAGAGCTGAGAGGGAACCGGAACAGATAAACAAGGAGCTGAAACTCACTAGACAACAGACATTCAGGTGATAATTCTCTGAATGTTCTTCCCCTCTCACATTGTTTTTGCATTGTTATTTGATACATACAATATCAATTATAGCCACATAAAATAAATGCTAAACACAAACAGAAACCAGTGGAGAAATGCTAAAATGGGTGGAGCTTTCTCCCAGGCCCCATTAATCTATTAAAAGAAAACTCCAGAATTTTTAAACCTGGGCCCTATTTTAGTAGATGTTGATATGACTAATACTTACCAAATTTTTGGTATCCGCCAACGGGCTGCAATGTAATCCTTTGGAGCAACTGTGCCTGTAAAAAATCCATCAACTAAAAGTGCTTACTTTTGCCACTGACAGATTGTTTGTGTGTCTGACAACATCATGGAAAGGATCCCACAGAGACCATTTGTTAAGAGTAAGACCCTTTTTGTTTAACCTGAAACTGAAAGTCTCGCTCAAGGACAAGTCTCACTCTCTTTCACTGAGTTGTTGCTGAAAGACGAAAGGATTGTTCTTATGCACCTAATTTCATTAATATTTCCTTGAAATTGAACATTTAAGTTTTCATGCATTACTTGGGCAGTTCAAGATTTGTAGATTTGAAGTTTTTTTTAAATAAATAAAAAAACATTAAAATACAAATTCCTTCAGGTGACAGGCAAACAAATTATTTTGATTTTTGGACGAAAAAAAATGCAACTACTAAACCAAAACTGAAAAACAAGTTTGTACTTTTGTGGATTTTTAAGTTCATGATTGGTTCAGGATGATTGCTGAGTTGTAGAGTGCTAGAATACTGAGATAATATAACTTGTTTTGAGAATTCTTAATGGAATGTGGATCTTTGGAGCACTTAGTCATCTGGATGGAACACATTATTAAGAGAAAGCTAGTAAATGTCAGTGTTGAGATATGCTATTTCCTGGTTCTAGTCAGTATTGCTGCATATTCACTATCATGCTGATGCCATATGGAGATTTTGTTTCTTTATCAAACAGTCAAAACAAGTGGTTTGAGAGAGAAACTTTCCACACTTTTGCTTTCAAACTCTAAACTTTTGCTTTCAAACTCTAAACTTTTGCTTTCAAACCCTAA
>JAVQJL010021277.1:0-24403 GCA_036024295.1 Nannoperca obscura | reverse complement strand
ATATATATATATATATATATATATATATATATATATATATATATATATATATATATATAACATTACATTAGCATAAAACTCTCACACTTGAATCATTGGTACAAAAGATAAAAAACTGTGTTAGTAAATTCTTTGATAAAAAGTCTAAGGTAGAAGCCTGCGTATATAAAAACCTTAAGGGAGAAGTTAGCTACACCTCCCAGTGTGCATTTCAAGGGTTTTGAATTTGCTAACACTATGATTCGCACCTTTGGCTAGCAGCAGTGGTTGAGACTCATGGGTATTGTAGTATTTAGAGCTGCCTAGCATGTCAAACTGGTAGACAAAACGTGATTTCTCAGACTAGAAGCTTGAAATAATTAAAAGTGGTGGCCATAACACAAACCTTTAGGGTTGTTATATTATGTGGGAAACTCCTGTGTTTCTATGTTCTCTCTATGTGATGCTGTAAAAAAATCATTATCTGAAAAAAACACTTATGGAACCAGCAGCTCCTCCCACTTACTAACTCTCTCTCTCTCTCACACACACACTCTGTTCCTATGTCTGTGTCTGGTGGGGTGTCATGATTAACAGTGACCTCAAGCCAGACATGGTTGGGGTAGTGGGAGTTGGGTCAAAGGTGAAAGGATTACAGTGAGGCAACCCATGTCAACTGCTCTGCTTTAATCCTGACCTCCAAGCACAACCCAAGACTCTTGAAAAATGATTCACGTGTATGAGCTCAACATAGTGTGTGTACATCCTCACATTACTCACAGAATAACTGACTTGTTTTGGTATTTTGACTGAAAAAGAACTAAAAGTGCTTGACAAGTTGCTTATAAAGCAGCATGGATTTGGATTTAGAGATACATTGGATGAGGGTTGTTCTAATAGCCAGACAGCAGCAAAGCCAGAGCAGACCTCCTTATGTCACATAGCTAATGACAGGGATGAATAATGTAGCCTTTAAAGCCCTTACTCCCACCTCATTCTGGCCTGTGCATAAGCTTGTGCTCTGGGTGAGCAGTTAGCCATCAAGCCCCTCGCTGAGATGAGATGGGCTCCCAAGAAGATTTGGGGGGAGGATGGAGAGAATCGGATTAACCAAAATGCCTCAATTGGAGTAAATGCTCTGGGCTGACCTCAGTGTAATACCATTGATAAATGCTGTAAACCAAATCTTTAGCATCTTATTAGGTAATGGAGGAAAACACATCCTTTTAGGAACCATTAGCTGTGGTGAAATAGCCCAAACCTTCACATAAAGGTTGTATGTGAATACATCAAAACACAAACAGGCTGAGTTTGTCATAAGCTGAAGGGACTTTTACAAATACCCAAGTTGCCACTATAGAAATAAATAAATAGGGAAATAATAAATCGACAGAAGCTGTGGACAGGTGGCATTTCAGCCTGCACCGTTTAGCTGTGCAGTCTGGTTTCTGACAGCTTGATTTAGTCTCCTGCACCTGAGCCAGAAAAGAGAGAAAATTAACGGCAGGAAAAACAGCTTAACTTGATTCCAATTTGCCTGCTTTGAAACACAATTGATGAAGCTACTGTATATGGAAAACACAGAATGGACTGTATGGTAGCCATGGTATTAGGATCATGCAAAGATTTTGTGCACTCATTCAGGATTAGGTACACATGGAAGTTGATTTGATTTGCCCTTACTCTGCCATCTGAGCCTGGTTCTGTTTTTTGGGGGAGGGGCATTAGAGTTTGTTTTTTGGGGTATAGAATGGAGATTAAAGTGGCTCAAGGGAAGATGCAAGGATGCATGCTGTTCCTCCCCGCTGTGAACAGGGTGTAATCCTTCAGTTTTATAGAAGTGAAAAGTTTGTAGCGTCCAGAAAGTTACACATACATTGCTTCTGGACCCCCTACAGTGCAGCGAGTGTGTGACAGCAGGGGATAACCATATGCTATCAAAGTGTTCTTCAAAGCTCTCTTCTTTCGTCCACTAAATTATACAGTATCATCACATACACCTGACAAAAATAGAAGAATCATAATTATGCAGCTCAACGTACTAATAGGAAGAAAAAAAAAACATTTCATTAACTTAAAAATGTTTTTTTTAAAACATGTTGCCTTGGAAGGGAGGTTTCTTTTTTTATTTATCTTCTGTAATGATTTGGTTTAAACTTTGTTTAAACAGTAGCCACGTCCCAAAAGTGAGGGTCAGCTCATGATTTTGTATTTATATGCTTTTAAAATACTGCTGCTGGTGGACAATTAAAAATGTATGATTCCTATCACAATGAGCCCCCTCTCCCTTACCAGAGGTTAATTTGTGCTCGCCCCTCATTTCAATTGTACTCTAGTAAACGTCCACATTATTTCCCACATGGGCCTGGATGAGGGGTTTGATTATCCAAAGGTAGGCCTTGGTTGCCTCTGTTATTGTCAGAAGGGTCGTAAGCTGAAGTAACGGCTTCTAGGGTCTTATTGCTATGGCGATCAGCCCCTTGCCACTTGGCCTTCATGACCCCAGTCAGAGATAAGCTTTATGGGAAAGCACATTAACATGCTCCCGCAGTCACCTCCCTTCTTTTTCAAAGGCAGTTCTGTAAAATCAAGTGTTTATGGACCCCCAGTGAGGGTAGAGTGCTGCTGATTGCCTATATTAGAGGTTGAGTGTAAATGAGCTGGAAGTGGACACAGGACCTGTATTTGTGGGGAGAACTGAGGATATGATACCGATGTTATCCTCACTAAATGAGCAATATCTTTAATGACTGCAACACCCCAATGAGCATGTTACTAGGCCCTGGATTACAAATATTGCCTGCAGTCTAAATATATCCATGTCTTCCGTTCTTTCTACAAAAACTGGCACTACCGTAACATAAGATACGTAAAATGTGCTTAGATATGATCTAACGTTACATTTTGGAGTTATTTATTCTATTAGCTCTGTTGTGTACTGTAGTTAACATAATTTTCCTTTACTGTCTAGTTGTTTGTCTTACACTCATCCTATTAACTAAAATGTCCAACGGATGTCATTTTTATATCTTTGCACATGCGTTGATATAACGACACTAGGATAAAAATGAAAAAATAAATTCTGAGGTGTGAGTAGTGTGCGCCTGCTTACAGACTGATCACTGGTAAAAGATCCTTTCAGTATGTCTGCAATGATGGATGGTGATAGCCCTGTGTCTTTGTACACATCAGGGGGCCCTACTGTTGTCACTGGACAGATAGAGGGAGTGAGAAAGAGAAAGATGTAGCCACAGCTTAATGTCCTTCTCTGGTGCTGTGCATGCTCTTTCCTATTTGGTTTTCCCTTCACGGCACGGTTAACATCGTAAATTAACCTTTCCAAGCCCCCTGTGCTCAGAGACTGGTGTGCAATACAGACAAAGGAAAAAACATAGATCTGTGTTATGCAATGCAGTAGCACTGGTCAGAGCCGTAGCCTGTTACAGAATTGAGCTATTCCTTTTTCTGCGATAGGGAATAAAACAACACACTTTGTTCAGTCAAGCAAACATTCTATTTTATGTGCATGTCTTCTGTACTCTGCAAATCGGTATGAGGCTGCTTTTTGTTCTTCATCCTAGAAATGTAAATGAAACACATGAAAGAAAATGTATTGTAGCTCCATCTCTTCTTAGTTCAAGACTGTAAATAGGATGTAAATACCAAACAGCTATGCATGCTAATATACAAGCAATTTGTTCAGGTACTTTTGTAATCCAGACTTCTCATATGGCATGTAATGATGGAAAAAATCAAACATGGAAAAACACAATAAATTGTAAACATGGATATGGTTTGTAAACAACTTCAAAACTGGAAAATATATGTCTTTGCTGTTAATGTTTTCTTACTGATAACTATTGCATTGGCCTGCCATTTACTACAGTGCTCTGCTCATGTTACCTGTTATCTTTTTTATGTTTCATAAGGTAGGGCTGAGGCAAAAATGACCATAAATCACTGGTTTGTGGAAAAGTTGGGCTGGGGAATAAGAGGATGAGGGGAAGGCTGGCAGTCTCACCATACTCTTTGTAGTTTTTTCATTGCCTCTGCACGATCACATGCATACACCTAATAATTAATTACATATCCTTAATGTCTAACACAGCCAATAAAATGCCATGGCAAAAACGTAGTTTAAAAACAAAAGTAGAGAGTGGGCTGCCATTTGAGTTATCACACCAAAAAGACGAATCACCAGCTTTAAGTGTGCTGTTATTTTACAATGGCATACATTTGTTTCTGATAAATTAATGCAAAACCATTAAACAACCTACGAAGCTGGTACAATAAGCAATTTTGACTCATTCCAAATTCTCAAAATCATGATTTGCAAGGGAAAGAGATTTTGAAAACTTTGACAGTTTTTTTTTCTAATACTATGTCCAGTGAAAACAATGATTGTCTATATGCCAAATTTGCCTCTGCCCTAGCAACTCTAATGTGACATTTTATGAAGATAGCGATGGAGGAAGTGGGGAGAAATCTTTGTGGTTTCTAAGAGTGTTTATTTTCAACCATGTTAGAACCATGTTAAATCCCAAGGCGCTCATGGTAGATGGAAGTGTCTAATTTTTAACCTGTGCTAAAGATATTTTAAATTTAATAAATAATTATTGTAACAAGAAAACATGTGTCATGTTCTCAATGATCCTCTTAACTTGTTCATATTTCCCATGATGATATTGTACAGATGTAAAGGATACAATTAATGAAGACAGAGAAACAAAGATAAAGGGAAGAGAATGAAAGAGTTTAGCTATAAAGTACCTTCAGGGGCATTTGTGTCATTAGTGGTCTCTCGTCTATTAGGGGATTTTAGTGCTGGGTCTTTTCACTCATTGTATCCACAATGAAATACAAAGAAACCACATTCTCAGAAACAATGACCTTTGACATATTGCTCCCAGCTGTGTAAGATGAAGCAGACAGGTTGAATTTCTCTTCACCTTGGCTTTGGCCAAATAGGGAGTTGTTGGTTATTTTATCTCATTTCTGCAGCTCAACCATCAAATATAACACCACACTGTAGACAATCTTCTAGATAGCAACAGTAATTTTTGTGATATTTGTTGAAGCATTTTCTGGTTTATCAATAAGATTAACTCCTTGCCTGCAACTAAAGGCATGGCTAATAGTTTTGTCAAGGTTATCAGACTCGGTCTTCAATTAATTAAAAGTCACTCACGAGGCAAGACGTGGCTGTTTGTGTTTTGTACGTTTCAACAAATTGTTCACAAGAGGACACATTCAATTAGTTATTTCATTATCGCCCTAGGTGTAATCAATTGACAATGCCGATAACAAAGCCACATCAATTTGTGAGCCAACTCCAGCACATTTCTCTAAATGATTGAAGAGCACTTCTATTTCAGGCCCTCTTGAGTTCTTGTCTGCTCTGGCATTTCAGCAGAAACCCATATAATGAACCATATCATCATGTATACCATGAGAATTGTTTATGTCTTCAGTGTTCAAAAGGTATTTGAGTCACTGGTCAAGGCCAGATATTCCATATGTAGACTATGTTCTCTGTGGGCATTGAGGTTCTGTCTTTTTCTTTGCCCCCCCCCCTGGTGATATATGACAAAGAAAGAAAGGAAGAGGCACTCGCTTTCTCTCTGTCATACCCTTCTCTCCCCTCTTGTAGTGTAAATAAACAATGGGAGTGATAGTCTCTCATCACTCAAGAGGCTGAGTCTCTGGCCCTGACCCGATAACATCAAGTGTGTGTGTCACCTGTCAAGTGGCTTCTGTCACACTTCACTGGCAACTCAAAAACAAGTGTGTGTGTGTGTGTGTGTGTGTGTGTGTGTGCGCGCGCATGTGAAGTCGTTTGGGGGATGGTGTTGTGGGTTTAAGAGTGCCTGTTGGCATGCAAGCGCAGGCCTCTCAAGGCATGAGTGGAGTTCAGAGTGGCAAAGGGGGGAGGGGGTGGTGCTTGTGAAGGTATACCAGGAAACTGAAAAAGAAGGAGGGGGAGGCGTAACGACCCAAATGAGAAGGACTTGTGCAGACACTGTGAAACTATCTCATTTTTTAGGCTCCGCTAGTCTCATTCTCATGTTCAGAATGGGCAGGGTGATCTGGGAACGCAATTATTTTCACCTATAAAAGGCAACATATGCCAAGATCATAAAAGTTCTTATTGGACAGTAATTTATTAAAGCAAGTCATAGAAATGGAGAGAGGTAGGGCACAAGCTATAATATGGAGGTGTCGTTCTGCTTCTCATTAAGAAGCCTGAGTGTCAGTGAAATTCAATACCCCAGGTGTCTGACAGAGATGGGATAGATGAGCTAAACAGAAGATGTTCTCTCTTTATAAGATCCTGGGGAAATGGAAACATTTACTGCGGCCACATCATGTCAAAGTTCCATTCCTGATCCATTTTCTGTGTTTCACTGTTAACCTATACGCGTTCAAGTGTATAATTAAGCTCACTTGTATCTCATTTCACAGGCACACTCCTTGGTAAATTTTCTTCTTATAAAACATTCTCGTGGTCTATCACACAAAGCTAGGTATCTACTGTAGTGCTTTGAGATTAACAATGATCTACACCCTCCAAGCAATACACAGCTGCCACTAAGCAGAACTGGCATCCTCTTAAATGAATTAGTTATCTGAGGCAGTGTGTTTGTTCCTGTTTTGTAAATGCTTAAATCATTGTTGAGCTCTGAATGAGCAATAATAAACCATCATTGTGATCCTCACAATACTGAATGATGTGGATTAGCCAATGGGGAGCAAATTGTATTGAGAAACTTATCAGCATCTCCCCATTATCTAATATACCGAGTGCAAGGGGAGATGATTACGTCTGAGGCACATTTTACCCAGAACAATGGGAGCGGGTGTACCTCTGTTCATTTGTTGCTTAAAATGAACGAGGCAAATGTATGCTATTGTCTGAGGTTATTGTAATGGTAAAATACAGTTTTTGTTAATGTAAATGATTGTAAATGACTCTTCTTTCAGACAAGAGGGGTTTTTTTTCTCTCCTTTACCGAGATAAATACCATCACAAATGAGGCTGGACAAAACAAAAGCAGAACAGAGAGAAACAGGCAATTGTGACAGAGGGAGGGAGGGTTTTGTGTATGCCTATTGTGCAATGTCTGGCAATGTGCTCGCATGTTTGTTGTCGTCCTTTACACTGACAACTGCGTTCTGATAACAGTCACACCCAACAGAAACACACACACACAAAATAATGTTACAGGCCAGGAAATGAGACAGGACCTTCTACAATATATAGACCTACAAATGTAAAGTTGCACGAGGAAAAATTGCATAAAAAAAAAAGTTATATATTTACATAACCCGTATTATGTTATACTAGACAGATATTTAAAATAATCATTACTAATCTCTTCATCAACATCCTCCCTCTCTCCCTCCCTCCCTTCTTGTTTTTTGCCTCTTTCAAGACTGCTGAAGAAGCAAGAATTATTTAGAAAAATCAACTTTATTGTGGTAATATCAGGTACAGCTTTTACTAGAATACAGCTGATGAATTTGTTGAAATACAGTAGTCACACACACAGACACACACAAATGCTATAAGGAAGAGAATTTGCTGAAATCATGTGCAAATGCAGTAGCTGATCTGCATTGCAACTTTCTACTCTTAACATATCACTATTGCAGCAGAGCGTGTACTATCATGAACCATCCAATCAGTAAAAATCCCATAATTATGCCAAACTTTGAATGTGTATTGACATGGTGTTAAAAGACGTCTCCTTTTTGGTAACTTCTAACTCTATATTTTCCCATAACCTCTGTGATCTGTTCAATCACGTATTGATGTAAACTTGGTCAAGGTTGTACGGGCCAGCTGGTCAGCCTGTCGAACATGTCCAGATCATGTCTGCTGAACTGTCCAGAGAACACAGAAAGCTCTAATCCTTTGTTTGCATTGAAATCAATGTCATATTGATCACAGACTAATTATATAATCATACTAGTATTAATAGCAGATGGAATTGATTTCCAGATACTCCTTTGTTGTATAAAATCCGTGCAGTTTTCCTTGCGGAGGAGGTCTCAGTCTAAGGTAAACACACAAACTCTCCTCGTCATTGATCCCACTTTCATCTTGTCACTGTCTCACTGACTAACGTACAGGTAATATATGCAAATTTGAAAAGAGCAAATGAAGGAGGCAATTTGAAGTCCAGCAATGAACTTCATTAGTCACAACCATGCACACTTGAACATATAGATGCACATGCACATGCAGCACACACACCTTCACTCACACTCATATATGGACACACGCATGCATGTATTCACACATGCATACAGACCCTTGGACATGTCTCATTAAATTCAGGTGGGCAGATTAATTAAAATGATATTTAAATCCCTCAGGACTGTAATCTGCACTACTTGTGTGTATGTCACACAGACACACACACACACACACACACACACACACACACACACACACACACACACACACACACACGAACACACGTTGTGGCAGCAAAACATTGCATAGGAATGGATGGTGTTGGCAAGATGTGTAATTTGCAGGTAAGCAAAAATTTGTGTGACCTGTATGCACAAGCAAGGACATCTGTGGAGCTACCTGGTTTCTGACAACATCCCCATACTATTGTCTTCAATGACAGTGAGAAAATCACACATTGAAGTGAAATTGAAGCTGGAATTAAAATGCTTAATTGTAAAGAGCTTTTCAATACAAAGCCCTTTATGTTCAGCTGTTTTGACCTTGTGTGTCCCTCCTCAACCCTCCCCCCCCAACCCCCCACCCACCCCTACCACCACCCTCACCCCCCATCCACTCAGCCTGCTCATCCACAGCACTGACCTTAACTGCAGATGTAATTGGTGGACCAGAGGTATGCTTTGTTAGCCTTCTGTAAATTCTGTAATAACTTCACTGATTGCCTGGCACTGTTGTATTTTGAATGGTTACACTGAAGATAAATCGTAAAGGGGACAGGCGGAAAGGCTCATGATGTAAATGACTAAATGAAAAAATACCCCAAAATTGGTAAATTTGGAAACAATATCAAACTAAGAGCAACAAAAATAAAATGCATGTCATGAAGATACATATTGGCAGGCTAGTGCATGTTTCTATCAGTGCATGGTGACACTTTTCCCCGAAGGTGAATCAGCTGACATCTACTCACATGTCTGTATTGTAGTTCTCGTTTTTGAGGATGTTTATATGATATCAAGAGAATGTCAGCGCATACTAAACACAGAATATAGGTGTTAGGTAGGAGGTGTGTTAAACATATGCTCGCCTTCATTCCCGCCAATCAAATCAAGATAAGAAGTAAACTGAAACTTGAGAGCTGATTTGGTAAATAGATGTTGAAAAATTATGACAGGAAGTATCAGTTATACATAGAATTTCTCTCTTCGTTGTTAGTTTGTTTTTGCAGTTATCATTTCTGTCACTGCATGTGCAGCCACTTTGCATATTTGTATTTTCAAAGCATATTGTGTCGTGTAAGTAGCAGTCTTCCTTCACAGCTCAGATAAAGCTCTGGAGTGGACATGAAGAGAGAAAGAGATGAAATGAGAATAAAAGAAAGAAAAGAATAAGAAGCCATCAACTGCCATGCTGTGGGCCGTCTCCTGACCTTCACCTGCTGGAGAGGCAAATTGCATTAGAGAATGGCATGTAATTCATCTGGGCTGTACTTGGAGGATCATTTAGCTAATTTAATGATTAATAAGTTTAACACCTCTTAATAATTTCATTTGGCCCTGTGATTGAAATCCTGGCGAGCTGGGCTGAGCGCAGTGGGAGGCAGATGAGAATGTCTGGGACTGAGACTGTCTGTCTGGGGCCAAGCAGAAAGAGAGTGAGAGAGAGAGAGAGAGAGAGAAAGAGAATCTCCCTGAGGACTACACATCAGTCTATTACCACCATGACCTTTTCCCTCCACTGGATATGCCATTAGAGAGGAAATCTGAAAGTAAAGCCTTGATTAACACAGTTATGCAATATGTTGAAAGAAAAATGGAAAAGAAAAAATATGTTCCTTCATTACGAAAATGTTCTGCATTATTAATGTTAGTGAAGCCGCGCTAAGTGGACCTTTGAGCATTACGGATTCTTGGTTTAACCAGAGGTGATCACTGCAGAGACTCACAAAGTCTATACTGTACAACATGATTCTACAAGAGTGTGACAGCAGGATTTACTGGAAACCTTTGGACAAATGAATTTGCAACAATTCAACCATTAAAAAAACCTTGACATTTAGTCCAATTTGATTATGTTATGAGCGTTTTATCTGTTTCCTGATCATGTCAAACAACTTACAAACACATACAATGATGTGCTCAGAACTTTGCATATTATTGAAGCAATATGTGCGTGTTAATTTTTCTACCACATTTGTTTCCATCGTCAGCACACAGAGGAAGTAAGTAATATGAGTGTAACGGCATTAGCATGTCAGTTCTCACGATCCAGCAGCTCTCACAAGAAAGCATTAGTATTTTCTCTCAGTTAGGTAATAGTGCTCTCCACTGAAACTCATGACAATGTTCCCGGGGGTGAATGTGAGCAAACTGAGCCCAAGTTGTGGTAAGATTAGACCTGATCATAGCGCATTGATACATACTTTGTAGGTGGGAGGAGTTCAGCTCTGAGCCAAGCTTCACACGCACACGCACTCACGTACACACACATGCATTCATTTTACACATACACGCAATTCAGCTAGAGTAATGCTTGTCTCTCGCTCCTGTTGCAGTTTCACCTCAAAAGTCATATTCTCAGTTCTCACAGATTGGGCCGACAGCAGAACAATGGTCACAAGCTGAAAACAAATGATAAGACTGGAGCCTGCATGCCTGAGGGCAGCAGCCACTCAATATACTTGTTAGATCTTGGAAATCCTGCGTCCTGATGGAGTAGCTATTAAAAGGCACCTTGCTCTCTTGTTTTTCAGATCAGATCACAAAAAAGAAAACACTGACAGAAGGCT
This sequence comes from Nannoperca obscura, assembly GCA_036024295.1. Classification (NCBI taxonomy): domain Eukaryota; kingdom Metazoa; phylum Chordata; class Actinopteri; order Centrarchiformes; family Percichthyidae; genus Nannoperca; species Nannoperca obscura. The sequence continues at coordinate 13,436 of JAVQJL010021277.1, read as the reverse complement.
TTGATGTACAACATGGGAAAGAATCATGTTCACCACAGCATTAAATTCAGATTGAATTTAAATGGTACTTTGCCCCTTCTCACCTTGGTGTCCACATTTCCAGATATGCCCATTTGCTGTGGTCCTTGTCAACTAACTAAACAGTCTCCTCCTGCCCATCAAAAAAAAACACAGGGACCTTGTCCCTTACTTCTTAGCACCACGCTCTCTACCTCATTGCCGTCTTACTTCTCATGACCCATGCCACACAAGGTCATGACATATCCTCCCACGTTCCCTTCCATCTTGTCAGAGAAGCAAGCTCTGTGGTGTTTGTGTGAATGCAGAGCTAAACACAGAAAGACCTCCAGACAACCTTGGAGGGCCTGTTCCAATCTATATGGCCAGCAGGTGATGCTTATCTATAGTATGGCAGGAAGGAGTCCTCTAATTGTGTGAAACCACATATTGTCAAGGTGGACAAAGAGAGTCTATTAAGTTCATGATATAAGGTCCAGGTGAAGCAAACCAAAGGCTGACATGCGTCAAAACCAAGCCAGCTTGCATCAGCTCTGTGAGTGAGAGTGTGTGTGTAGCCACCTAATTTAACATGACATAAAACAGTGTTGTCAGATTTCTCCACCAATACCATAATTGTTTTCTTATATGGCTAAGGAGAAAACACGAAGGAAACTTTTGCTCTCTTAAAAGACACTTAAAAATTGAACTACGCCCAACAAAGCACCAATAGTGTGAAACTTGGACCATCTCTTTTTTTTCTCCTTTGTCTACATCCCACAAAATTCCTGGCCTCCTAAGTTAGTCTTGTCTTCAAAACAAACTGGTGTGTCTAAAACACGCAGAGGTTTGTGGAGGGACACAGCAAGAGGAAATGGCTATGATCTCTGTGATGATTTTGGTTGGACGCCGGCACGCATCGTGTGTGTGCTTAAAAGCATTGGTGAAACTCAAACCTGTTCAAAAACTACTTAAGAAAATATACACAGCTCCCATTACAAATAAATGCCTGTTTGAAATTAAATGTTCGGCCAATATTTTGACTTTGGTTATAACCTAGAGAAAGAGTGGAATCTGGAGTCTAAATGGACTTTTCGTAGAAGTGGGAACTCGGGGGATTCTCACTTTGAGGGTGGTGCAGATCAAAGGTTATGCACTGGCTGTTTGTTAGGGCAGACTACCAACAGCCACATAACTCTGGCAATAGCACCATTTCTCAACAGGGTGCACCTGGAGAACACTGGGGCCTATGTTTTGGATAGAGAAGTCTGCAGATTTGCTTTCAACACCTTCAACCCCCCTTTTTTTTTTTACTGAAGCAAAGCCTGAAAAACATTAGCGCAAATTCACTAAACTGCACACTCACACACAACATGCATAAATCTATAGACATGTAATACTATACAACATGCATGCACATGGAAAGCTGGATACTGCATATATGTGTGAACATACAGGTACAGACAGAATTACACACATACGCTTGCAGATTTGTGTTAATTGCCATTTAGTTGGGGTAATTATTGCTCCTTTTCAATTGAGTCCTGTTGAAGTGAGGCCAAGGGGGTTAATAAGTATTTCATTTAGCAATTATTATTCTATCAGCAGCTTTTCCTCTTCTGATTGGTGTTTATTGGCTATGTACTCAAGTTGGTGTGGCTGCCCTGGGTGTTTTTTTTAGTTACTCATTTCTGTTTTAATTGCCTGCTTCCACCTGTAGAGAGAGGACTGGAGAGGTTTTCCCCTCTCACTGACAAACACAGTAGGCTTTGAGATGCCAGCTGCTCTCTTTAACAGGCCAATGACAGTTTCCTCCTGTCACAACTCTGATTTCCTGTACAAACATAACCTCATTAAAACTGCCACCCTGGTCTGTGGGCGGGCCTCCTGGTCCTCCCCTCCAATTAAGAGCAGTAAGGACTGTCGCACTGACAACTCCCACTTTGAGTTAAAATCCGAGGCTAACGCCATGTGTCAAAACATAATTATGATCTCACCCATACCTCTGTCCAAACGAAAAGAGGGAGTGTGAGGGAGAAAGAGGAAGAGAAAGAGAGAGTGAATGAGAGAAAGGAGGGGAGGGGAGGCAGAGAGAGTCAGGCGGAGAGAGTCAGAGAGAAAGAGAGAGCAGGCTCGGGGTTGGCGGATGGAGGCAGTGGAGGGAATAATGAACTGAGAGGGATAATGAGAATGTTTGACCATAGTGTGTTATAACCCCTCCCCCGTGTGCCTGTCTCTTCAAAATAAAGTGTAATATTTATTCTGTGTACATCTGGACGGGGCAAGGGCATGTCCATCACCCGTCTGTTGATGCTGGTTCCTCCCTGCAGCAGCGAGGGTTAAGTTCAGAGGTTGAGAAGTCACAGCCTGACCGTGTAAGGGATTTCTGAAGATGACAGAGCTCTATACCACTTACTCACCCTGTTATCCTTTTATATTCACAACTCAACACTCTCACTCACACACACACAATACACAATAAACACAACAGACATGTATCCATGTGCGTGCTATGCAATCAATGTAGTCCCTCTAAACTCTTATCCCAGCATGAAATGTGAGACATGTTTTGCATGCCCGCTCCTCCAGCTGATGCGAGTTACCCCCGTTTTATCCTGGAGGACAAGAGGCAGAGATGAATAGGGTGAAGTAAGGGGAGGATGCAGGAGGGAGGTCACAGAAGAATCTGACACAAAAGGCCACCCCCTGTCTGCAGCGCACAGCGTCACAGCAAGGCCTCTGTGACCCAGTAACAGGACACTGCAGGGGCCAACACACTGCAAGCTGTGCTCAGTGTCACAGCTGCCAGTCAGCCAGGTTTGATAACTGACAAATGATTATACTTACATACCCCACCATGTGAACCGCACACTGATAAAGACTCTTTAATTAAACCTCCATTTCAGCAAATTAACAATGCAATTATTGTGAGTTGTAATCTTGTGTGCCGAGATCTTTTGGATGTGAGAATTTGCTTTCTTTCATTGCATTTTTGAACAACCCCTCCCCCAGTTTTGTCCTTTCCCTTACTCCCCACTCGTCCTGTATGAAGGGGGGCGAGGTGGGATTGGAGACAGAAACAGACAGGTGTTCAGGTATGTGATGTTTGACATGTTCACACAGCATGCGTTCATCACAGGAAGGAGATGTGTTTGACAGCAGCGACTCCCTGACCATGATTATATTATCTCTTGGTGTGCTGCTGAAGGTCAGGGGAGAGCCCCAGCTAGCGAGCAAAACCAAACACTTGTGAGACAGTGGTACTAAAATACTACATTTAAATCGTAAAAAGTTTTGATTTACCTTACATTACATGACTATCTTGTTTAGAAAAGTTACATTTAGTGGTTTTGGATACAGACCAGGACCTTTATTGATCAATATATGACATTTGCATTTACAAATCGTCTGCTAACATATATTATGTACTTTAGTGATAGTGATGTACTGCTGAGGGTAAGTCCTATTGCTATTAAACACTAACAGTAACACACACTTTATAAAGAAAATTGACATAATGTAGTATTAATGTGATGACTCTTCTAGGTTCATGACATTTACCAAAGTTAGCCATCTTTTATTTATTTTAGATTAACATGCATTTCACTTTAATGATATGTGAGTTTCTTCTATATTGTTTATGCACAGTTTGAATAGTAAATATTTCTATATTGTTATTATTATTACCCTCAATCAGAACAATGGATTGAATGGGAAAAGACTGATTTGCAAAAAAGTCACCTTGGGAGAAGCCTCGCAGAGAAGAATCCTGCTCCCAGCATGGTCTAAGCAAGCAAAGGCTGCTGAGATCAGGCAAACAATACTTAAATATGATCAATTTGGCACATGAATAAAATCCAGAGTAAACCATATGAGAGCGCAGTTAAGATTTGGCATGGGACACAAAATGTCCAGAGTGGACTATGAAAGGGGGAAAGAACTGATCATGTAAGGTCAGCTGCAGAGATGAAAAATAATCCAAGTGTTCAACCTCATATAGTGAAATGCCAGTCAGAGGTAAATTGCATAATAGATTAGCTCCTTCATTTCCTGGGTATTAACACAGTCTAACTTGGCTAGAAACAGGAGCCTACTCAGATTAAATATGAAATATTTGTCTGGGTTCCATGAATTATACAAAGCTTGGTGCAGTGATACAATTATTTACTCATTTTGGGTTTTCGTGTGTGCTGTTCAATTTTTGTTGAATATCAACAAACCAAGCAGAACAAAACAATAAACATTAGCTGCATAGAGATGTCAGTTACAGTGGCTACAGAGCCATTATGTGGCATTCCCCCTGGGGTGGCAGTGTGACTGGAGAGGGGGGGATGCAGGGATAAATGGGCCCAGTGTTTGTAATGGAGAGGAGTGTGGCTGCTAGCCAGGGATTTGAGTAAGCAGGCCTTGTCCTGGAGAGGAACACTTCACACTCTGCCAACTGGGGCTGCCCGTGCAGGGAAGGGCATGGGGAGACCTCTCTTTTCTCCCATCTCCGTATCCTTGTGTGTGTGGATGTGCGTGCATGTTCATCGTGGTGCAAGAGTGTGTGCATGTGCACTCGTGTGTTTAAAGGAAAGTGATTAAGGAGAGTCCTCTGGAGCATGCTACTCGGTTCTCCTCCCTTATGTAGGCTAACAAAGAAAGCGCTGCTCTGGCCTGTTCACAGCATTTCCAGCTTGAGCTGTGGGGTAGCCATGGTGAACTTGGTGTTGAAATGCCACATAGTAGAAGCTGCTACATCTCTGTTGAGAAGGTCCTCGCTGGACTTTAAACAATCGATTTTAACCGTTTGTTTTCAGAAGGCCAGTTGAATTTTACCTTTACGCATGCATGCAAGCAACACAGAAACACACACACTCACACTCTAATTGCTGTAAGTGAGTGAGCGTTTGGAGCGGGTGGACAGGTCTGGCTGAGTGGACGGTTTCACGCGTTCATGCACTACTGCTCCAGCAGCATAATGAGGTGTGACGCATCAGACTAAGTGGCTAATGGGGTGTGAAGTCATTAGAACACTGCCTGTATCCCTCTAGCCCTCCCTGTCTCTAACTCGATCCCTCTATGCAACTCTATCTCATTTGTTTGCTGTATCAACAACCTCCCCTTCAATCTTTTCACTTTTTGTATTTTTTGCAATCTCTTTTCTTTTTTCGTACCATGCCATGATGATCAGTTTTGTCTATCATTTCATCACTTTCATTAACTCACTTGCATGTTACCTAACTTTACTCTATTTTATCCCCACCACCTCCCACCTTTTAAGATTGTACACAGTAATAATATCTACAAGGATACCAACTGCCCTAACTACTTGGCATTTAACTATAAAAACAAAAAAAAACAGGGTTCTTGTTTGGGAAGTTGGGAAGTTTGTTGCAAAGTGGCTGGCCATTTTAGTGTTAGAAAAGCAAAGCTAAAAACTGTACAGTAAATAAGAGGTGCAATACAAAACACAGACTACTGTCTATGAACATGCATGAGCAAATGGAAACACACATGAAAAAAGAAAACACAGGGAGGGGGAGACTACCATCTGTTCCCTGGGATCAGACATAGTTGTAAACAGCTTTAAGAATAGAGAACAGACTGAAGATAGTGAAACTAAATATCTTTGTCCTGCTGTCCTTTTCGCATTAGGCTCCTTCTAATCTTTGGTTCACTCTTCCTCACTAGGACACAGACGTAGTCATCACTATGTGCCCTTTGACCTGCTGCAGCGAACCAAGACATTAAGAAAAATGTCACAAAACATATGACCTGCAATAGTAAAAAAACTACTTCACTGTGTTTTCAATACTATGTTTGGCTTGCGGTTTAAATATATTTTTGATTCAGTTAATCACTAACGTAATACAAGTGGAAATTTATGATGTGATTTAAAAATACTACAAACTATTGTGCACAAATTCCTGGTTGTGCAATTGTTAATGCTACACAGGACCTGTGACTGTGGTTATACAACACTACTATGTTGAGAAACATGTCTTTGATGAAAACAAGTACACATACACATAAACACACATTCTCCTTGAACAAAAGAGGTACATAGGGAGCTGGAACTAAAATTGAAAACTGAAATAAAACTGTTATTGGGACATTGGGAGAATTGTGCTGTGAATATAAACCATTAGAAATGTGCAAATACAAATGAATGGAGTTAATTTGCAAGCAAGGAACTCAGCATGTCCTGTTTTCTGTGCCTGTGTGAGGGGGCACCTGCAGCTGTGGTACCTGTCCCCTGCCTAATTTAATTAACTTTTATACAGAACAGTGCATGCACAGGTCCTCCCTGCAGAACATAAGCAACGCGTCCTCCCACACATCTGCTGAAAGTTAAAGCTGTACTGTGTAAAAGTTTAAGGTGATAATATGGAACATTTTTGATCTTCTAGATTTTGGGTGCAGCTTGGTGATAATCTTCACTGCTTTATTGTTTTGCACAGTGTTGGCACTTGCCCAACATAAACAGTGGTACTCAAGACTGCAACTGCTAAACAACATCCAAACCCAACAGTACTAAATTAAATGTCATGTTTTAGTTTCTCTTTCACTCTTTAGCGTCCTCATTTGTAGATAGGATTTGTTCTACAAAAAGTGCCACTCTTACTGTGGGTGTTTGGAGGACCAAATATGAGAAGGTTTAAAGTTGAATCACTATTGTTAGGAAATAACTGTCAAAAGAGACAAGTGGGGGAACTAAATTTCTCTTTATTTATCTCACATATAACAGGTTTATACAAGCAAGCATTTGGTGAGTTAACAGGGGTGTCATGAAAGAAGAAATGTGACTTGACAAAAGTGTACAGAAAAGTGAATGTGGCATGCAATGCATGCGTGTGTGTGTGTGTGTGTGTGTGTGTGTGTGTGTGTGTGTGTACCTCCACACAAATGCAAGCCCAATAGTGTGAGGAGAGAGGAGTCTTAGAACACAGTGAAACATCATATTCCCTCGACAAAGGCAGACACTGTCCCCAGGCACTAATCCAGGTTAACTTTCACATTCTATCATATAACAGTGAGGTCAGGGTCTGTGATAGGAGAATCTGATTCCACACCAGCCCATAGTGATAGCCCTTCCCATGGAGCATGTCTCCTCCCACCAGGGAGCAGGAGATAACACTGACAGGCCGGGAGCTCTCAAAGACTGGAGGAATCAACAGTTTAATTTTGCAGACTTCTCAAAACTCCCTTTAGACCTCATCAGCATCCCACTGTTGCTCCCTTCAAAGGACCATACCAGTGGTTCTGTATGTCTAAGCTTCATTTACTACATTTCACATACAGTATACTCTAAATCACAGAGTTTTATGGCTGTGACTATATATTTTTTCTACCATTTCAGGCATCTATTGGCTTCCATTCATTTCTGAATTGTGATACATTACACAACCCAAACAAGTTTCAGGAGTTTTCTAATCAACTGTTATAGCGTACAGAAATTAATGGCTACCTTGTATAGATGGATAAATGCATCCAAAAATCTAAAATCACTGTAGCACTTTGTCTGCCACCAAATTCAATGTTGAAAGTCCATTCAGTGTTCTCAATTAACATGTGTCTGGACATACAGACTTGAAACAGATGGGCTTGCTTTAAAAAAACTTTTAGATGATTAGCCTTTTACCAGATTGTCATGTTTATATTTGTTTAAGTTTCATGTTAAACATAATACACATATCACATTTGTAGTTAGTTAAACCTAACGTTTATTATAGTTGTCTCATAAAACAACTACATATACTACAGCAATATGTTTTCCCTTTTAATACAGATCTGTACCATTAATTAGGGGAAGGTATGCAGGTGAAATGACCTGGTGAATACACTGCCCTCTATATTTTCATTGATTAATTCTACTAGAAATAGTCAAACACACAGAGGGAATTTGGGAAAAAACAATATTGTAACATATCTTGATTATGTTACTGTTTACCTGATGTTAGTTGATGAACACAGGATTTGCTTTACTTTCAGTATTGTGATGAGTGAGTGACATATTATGTCAGTTCAGTATGGCTTGATTCAAGTGGTAACAATGTCATTTATTGCTTTCACCAAAAACCAAAACTTTACTTGTGCTTTTGTATTGACATTTTCAGTCTTCTCATACCTTTGTGGACAGCTTTCTTTCTGACTCTGCCTTATGTTCTTCATTCATGATATATGTAGCGTATGTCTCGATAGCATGCAATTTCACCCCCGAGATAATCACGTTAAAACATCAATACATGATCACATAACAGGAAACACTTATTACATGATCTGAAATGGAATTAAAAAAACAAATGTTTTTCAAAACACTGCTATCATTTACTAGATCTATAGACGTGTTTGGCCCACTTGCTCAGAACAAAGTTGTTTAAAAAGATTTTGAGCTTTGCGTCTACACATTATTCTTGCTCAGCGGTTCTATCAACCATCTATTTTTCAACACCACAGCTGTGGTATTCCTATGAGCCAGCCAAGTTGAGGTACATATTTGTCTAAAAATTATATACTTAAATAAGCACAAAACTGCATTTCCAAACAAAATAAACAAAACCAATTACATTTCCAGTCCAGTGCACTGCCTACTACCAAGGGCACAAAACCTGTCCTTTAGCAATGCACAAAATGTTTTACAGGGGAAAATCCCCTATGTTATTTGTATGTCCTTGGACATTTTAATCCAGGTTTGGCTATCAGTATATGAACAAATTTCACAAAAGAATTTAAGCATTTGGCAGTAATTTCACCACTGTTCGAATGACAATCAACACAAAACTGGCATTATAGATTTTGTGACAGGATCTAGGTTAATTTACACTAATTGAGTAGAGAAATAGAAAGCCCTAAACATTGTTATGAAATCCAACAGAACAGTCTTGTAATAAATACTTTTGTAAAACAACTTGACATTTTTTGAATGTAGTTTGTGGTTCTTGATTGCATGTTGTTAATATTATGCTCTTTCAAATATGTAAATGGGGTGACATTTTACAAATATCTCAGAATAATAGAAACATACACCACCACCTCAGAGTATATCATCAAATCCTACCATATTGAGTCAATAAACAACAAAAGTAGAGCAGGGCATATACCGACTGATAAGGTTATATTTATAAGAATAGAAAAAAATTGGAAAAAACATGAAACAATGACAACTAGTACCATGGTTAATTGATGTGGCCCCTAGCTAGCCACGGTTGTGATGCATACAATCTGATTGCTTGGCAGGAAGAATCTGGGGGAAAAAAATGAAATCAGCCTTTATTTCCTTAATTAATTGCCAAAAGGAATACACTTACTGTAAGCCTGACTCACACATTGAATTTAAAATCATACCTAGGGAACCAGAATAAAAAGGTAATGCTTTAGATTATGTGCTGCAACGTCAAGCGTAATTGTTTCCAATTTGCTGTGTTTTTTTACCAACAGCACAGTAAGTGGTGGTATGCAAAGTTAGAGAATCAGGCGGTAACAATCTGCAAGCTTAAAAAAGGATCTACCAATAGCACCAAATTCTAAACTAACACTAAACATGGGGTCTGGCTCAGTGCTACACATTAGTACACATTTGCAGACAGCCTGCCATATCAACATGGGCTGGGTGCTACACACAGAACACATTTAATTTTCAACGCTCTCCAGAGCAATCCATGTGTAATTAGATCGATACTAACATTTGACTATTTAGCTTTTAATATGAAAAGATTAGAGGTGCCCCCAAAAGGATTAAATGTTAATTTGAGGACTACCGGCATGTGGCCATTACTCTTGAAATAATTAAGTAAACTAATTAAGCAGATTTGGCATCTGGAGCTAATTGGGTGTACACATTTAGAGAACTGGAGGGATCCAGAAGAGCAGGTTTTTGTTTTTTCATGCTTTCTTACTATTCAGATTGGGTAAAATTGTCTGCTTTTAAATTGTGGTCCTACAAACACAGAAAGATGGGCTTGTGACAAATCAGATCAAAATAATCATGCCTGGAACACAAAGCATATGGTGTGAGAAGTAGTGTGTATTATTATGGAGAAAAAAGAATGATTAGGATGAAAAAAAGTGTACAGTGCTAATATTGGATCTATTGGCCTTAGCCCCTGTTGGAAGTGTCTGGTCATCTGTGAACAGCCACTGCTGTGGACCAGGTGTGTAGCCATATGCACATGACTGCAGAAGTGTGGCCTGGGAGGGGGAAAACAGGAAACCAGAGCCTAATTAAACTGGTGATAAACCAGGTAAGCAGCAGTGCTCAAAAGACAGCACCATCAGGGGACCATTTCTTAGCGAGCATGTGGCACTCAAGCCAAAATATTGTAGAACACAGTTGAAATGCAATACAAATGAATATGTCACGAACTTTGACAAAGAATGTAACATTTATCAAACTACTGACTCACCCTTCATTCTCCTTCTCACTCTCCATCTTTTTAGCCACACCTTTCTTTAACTCTCTACCAACAGATAGCAGTAATGGCAAATGACTTGCTCTTGCAGTTCCATTATACCAATGGTTCCCCCTTCTATTACATGTAATTTTGTGATATTCATGGTCATAACAGGCAGAGTGAAATACACGTGCCATAACAATCTTACTTTAGTCTATATATCATAGGGACGCTCTATGGCCCCTCATTGCAGAAGGGTCAATCTCTCAACCCTAATGGCTCTCTTAGGGTCATGTGACTGCCAAGAACTCTTGAACACTCGTTACAGTAGATAGGAGGAGGAAATTATTATCAGGAGGTCAATTTATGCAAAAGAGAGGCAGAATAACAGAGTGAGAGGTCAGAGCTCGTCCATATATCTACGCATTACAGACTGACATGCAGAATCTGAGAAGACCCCCACACTGCCTCACTCCTCACCACACACATGCACTTCTCCATTTAAATATCTGACAGACGATGAAAGTGCAGCCATTAAAATGTCTGCAGAGCGCTTCAGGAATGAAATGGGGGAGATAAAAGAATTCCCGTGGGTAATCAACAGGGCTATGAATTAGCCTTGAGTTTTAGATGGGGGGTTAAAGGATCGGGTGCATGTTGAACTCATTTGTCGTTCATTCCTTCTGAAAACAACAGTCCAGAGAGGATGCTACAACCAACTTTATGCTCTCCAACCTTTGGTAAAAGGAGAATACACTGGCACTTGAAACCAGGAAAACAGTCAAGGGTAAATGCACATAAACTCTCTTCCAAAATTGTTTATACATTTCCCCTGGGTGTTTATGCAGTTTACAGAGATTATCATTCTCACTCTCTCTTTTGGTAAATATCGGGGTCATTTGGTTTGTTCTTTCCTGGATCGTGTTTGACAGGATGGACTCCACTGGTTGCTGGAGCAGGCATCAAACCACCATCCACTTGTTCTGGAGCAAAATAAACCAAACCCTGCGCTAAAGTCTGCATTGACTGGTGTCCTTTTCTCGGGGTAGACAAAACACCCAATAGTATTTGAAACATGTCTAATAAATTAATAATTGAACAGAACACCACAATGTAAGTGCCTATCAATCATCACGCATGGCTAAACCTTTCCCAATCTGTGTTATTTCTTTTATAGACTAATACAATTTAGTGTAGGTCATTAGGACATCCTCTGTAACAGCCTAGGTTTTGAAATCCTTCTGTAACTTTGGTGTGTGTGAATATGTGTAGCTTCTTCATGTCTTTTCCTTGGTAAGTAGCTTGAAGAGACTACACATTTTGGGGGATTTCGTGTTATTCTCTCTTCTAGAGTCAATATTACTGACTTAATCTTTTAATCAACTTTTTCTCTTTGGGAATTACCACCCTGGAAGTTGTGTTTAGCACATCCATTTCCAAGCAATTGGAAACCTTGCTTGAAAACGGATGTGCTGAAAATTGTGAATGGCTCACTCCTATCAGGCATCTTTCCAAAATCACTGAGAACTGCAGTTGTTAAACCCATTCTAAAAGTGGGTGGGCTTATCTGGCACATTCCTCAGTTGATTCAGATCATATCTCAAAGGCAGAGGCTATGTTGTTGCCACTAGTGATCATAAATCCAAGCGGATTAAGATGACACATGGAGTCCCTCAAGGTTCAATTCTTGGGCCACTATTATTCAACCTGTACATGCTCCATCTAGGTCAAATCATGCATAACAATAACATTGCTTATCACAGCTATGCGGATGACCCTCAAATGCACTTAGCAATTTCAACAAGTGACTATGGTCCCTTAGACTCACTCTATCAATGCTTAGAGAAAGTAAATTATATTAAAATTTAATTTAATTTAATTTAAATTGATGTTATTCTTATTGCTCAGAATGTCTTTCTAATGTTTTTCTTTGCCTATGTACAGGATTTTGAATTGCCTCTGTGTTTGAAATATGCTATATAAATAAAGATGCCTTGCCTTACCTGCCTTATCAGGTGCAACTGCTTCTGGTAGGATGGTTCCTATCAGGATCAAAGTCAAAGTCAAAGAGAGCTTTATTGTCAATATCACAGTATGAGCAGTACATACATAGATATTGAAATTGCAGTTTCCTCATGTCCCAGCAGTGCAAAGTAAATAAATAGAATATGTAAAAAACAAAACACAGTGCTATATACAATATAATACAATATGCAATGGTAAGGAGATGTGCGAGGTAGAGATTCTACAGTGACCATAGTGCAAATAACAACGGTATTAATTGTGTGTCTGCATGCCTGCACACATGTCCGTGTGTGTGTGTATGAGAGTGTGTGTGTATATGTGTGGGGGTGTTAACGACGGGGTCCATGTGGGGCCGGGGGGCGGGGTGTGAGGGCGGGGATAGAGTTGAGCATCCTGACAGCCTGATGATAAAAACTGTTCTTCAGTCGGTTTGTGTGCGACTTCAGGCTGTGGAACATTTTCCCTGATGGCAGGAGGCTGAAGAGGCTGGTGGAGAGATGGGTGGGGTCACCCACAATGCTGAGTGCTTTGCGGGTGAGAGAGGTGGTGTAAATGTCCAGGAGGGTTGGGAGCGTGGAGCCAGTGATCCTCTCAGCTGCCTTCACTATGCGCTGCCCGGTCTTCCGGTTGTAGGCGGTGCAACTTCCAAACCACACAGTGATGCAGCTGCTAAGGACGCTCTCTATGGTTCCTCTGTAGAATGTGTGGAGGATGGGTGTTGGCGCTCCGGCTCGCTTCAATTTGCGGAGGAAGTCGAGGCGTTTCTGTGCTTTCTTCGCTAGTGTGGTGGTGTTGTCGGTCTAGGAGAGGTCCTCTGACATGGTCACCCACAGGAATTTGGTGCTGCTCACCTGCTCCACAGCAGGACTGTTGATGGTCAGGGGCTGGGGGGTGGTGGGTGAGGGTTCTCCTGAAGTCAAGTCTTCTGCACGTTAAGAAGGAGATTGTTATATCTACACCACATGGCCAGCTGGTCCACCTCCTCCCTGTATTGCGTCTCATCGTTGTTGTGGATGAGACCCACCACAGTCGTGTCAT